>BEHA01000623.1:1274626-1294547 GCA_002897215.1 Eschscholzia californica subsp. californica | reverse complement strand
TGTTTATTTTTTATGAAACAAATGTTATCTTAATTTGTTAGTTTTATTTTTACTAAAGTCTATCTTTGTTAAGAGTTTATTTTTTACCACTAGGTAGTTTATTTCTTGTTCATAATTTTTTTTTTGTTGACAGAGGTAGTTTTTTTTTTTTGTTGAAATAGGTAGTTTATTTCTTAGTTCAACAAAAAAAAGGTAGTTTATTTCTTGAGAAGTAAACAATTTTTTTTATATATTCTTTCAAAAGAAGATAACTTCATAAGATATACGATGTATGCAAATCCTCATATTATGTTTGTTTTATAAAATAGGTATGGGAGATATACGTGGAAAACAAATACTTTTAGAAGAAGAAGATAATGATGATTTAGAGGTAGAAGAGGATAATACCTTTGATGAATGTGAAAAAGAAGTTGACGCTTCAGACATTAATAAAACAAATATTGTAGAATCGCTTGCCATTGGAACACAATTCAATGATCTTGATGAGGCATACGAATGTTTTAGAAAATACGGAGTAGTAATCGGATTCCCTATACGAAAAAGAACTAGTAGGAAGGATTCTAATGGAGTCGTCAGATATGTTACTTTTACTTGTGGCCGAGAAGGAAAAAGGACTAGCACTTCTGCTAATATATTGAAACCAAGACCACAATGTCAGACAGATTGCAAAGTCAAAATCAGAGTAACTCTTGGGTTAGACAATAAATGGAGAATAACTTCTTCATTCCTTGATCACAATCATGTTCTTAGTCCTACACAATCCCGATTTTACAAGTGCAATAGAGTCATCAAGGCTTCTGTGAGAAGAAAATTAGAATTACATGAAAGAGCGGGGATTCGACCTTATAAGAGTTTTGGTACAATTGTTGAAGAAGCACATGGTTATGAAAACTTGCCTTTAAATGAAAGATATGCGAGGAATTATGTAGATGAGCTTAGACGAGGTCGTCTTGAGGAAGGTGATGTTGTAACAATACAACACTATTTCTTGAAGATGAAGGCAGAAAATAATGATTTTTTCTATCGTATGGACCATAATGAAAATGGTCATTTGCAAAATTTATTTTGGGCAGATGGAAGAAGTAGAAAATGTTACAAGGAATTTGGAGATGTCATTGCGTTTGATACGACCTATCTTACGAACAGGTATGAAATGCCTTTTGCCCCATTTGTTGGAGTAAATCATCATGGTCAAACAATCTTACTTGGTTGTGGTCTAATCTCACATGAGAATATAGACTCATTTGTTTGGTTATTTGAGACTTGGCTTACTTGTATGCGTGACTCTCCTCCCATAGGAATAATCACAGACCAAGATGCGGCAATGAAAGCCGCTATTGCAAAAGTTTTCCCTCAAACTAGGCATAGATTGTGCCTGTGGCATATTCTTAAGAAGTTACCTGAAAAATTAGGCAGTAGCAGAAATTATGAACATATTAACCATACAATGCATAATTTGGTATATGATTCACAGTACATAGCTGAGTTTGAACATGGTTGGTTTGAGATGCTTAACAAATATGATTTGCATCAACACAAGTGGCTTACTGAAATTTATGATGTACGACATAGTTGGGTACCAGTTTACCTTAAGACTACTTTTTGGGCTGGTATGTCAAGTACTCAACGTAGTGAGGGTGTCAATGCATTTTTTGATGGTTACGTTCATGCTAAAACATCTTTACACCAATTTATTGAACAATATGGTCGTGCGGCAAGAGATAAAGTAGAAAAAGAAGCGCAAGCTGATTTTAGATCGTATTCACAAATGATACCATGTGTGACAAGTTTCAGATGGAGAAACAAGCTCAGGCCGTCTATACTAACAAAATATTCAAACAATTTCAAGAAGAAATAACTTCATTGTTATATCTTTATCCTGCTTGTACTCGTCAGATGCACATGTATGTAGATTATGACATACGAGATCAGGTTTTGATTGGAGCAAAAAATCGTAAGACGATGATATTCACAGTTTCCTTTAGTCAACCACATCAGACAGTATCGTGTACATGTTGTATGTTCGAATTTAAAGGTATATTATGTAGGCATGCTATGTTTGTGATGATAAACAATGGTTGTGACTTCCTTCCAGAAAATTATATTTTACGTCGATGGAGAAAAGATGTAAAAAGAGCACACACGAAGATGAAAGTTGGTGGTGGGGAGTGGGGATTAAGTGACGATCTTATTCGTTATGATCAACTATGTAGGGCATTTGAAGAAGTTGCTGACTTGTCATGTGACGATGATGAAAGATGTCAGAAGTACATTAACTGGTGTGAAAATGAAAAGAAATGTATACCCATTTATCGTTCAAGTGTTATTCCAACTGGAACATCAAGTGTCAATGCAAAAACTCCTTCAAGTGTTGACAATAATGGAGTTCTATTGCGTGATCCACATTGTGTTAGGCGCAAGGGGAGACCTAAGTCTACACGGTTAAAATCTACGCGCTTCAGCCAATCGTCAAAAAAGAAAAATACCGTAATGATTTTAGAACCTTGTTTCTTTAATTTATTTTTGTTTTCACATGAAAGTAAATAGAGTTTTGTATCTATCAGACGCAGGGTGGGGCGGGACCATCTGAGATATCGTGCACCCAAGAAGGCGATGTTCATTATACACCATCAATTCAAGAAAATGACTTTTTTTATCAAGCACACGGTCATTATGCTCAGTTCATGGCACATGGAAGTGTATGTGTTTCTATCCTACTTCTATAGCATAATGTTACCAACAATATAATATAACTTAATGACATTTATACCATTTTAGGTTAACACAAGCGAAGAACATTATGAGAACGTGTCGAGTACATCAGTTCCGCCATATTTTCACTATGCAGACCTCCTAAAGCAAGTTGATCAAAGATACGACAGTCTAGATCAAAATTGACGAGTTGTTATATTTACTTATATTTATTTATGGATGTTAGTTTTCTGTTATGTATGAATGTTGATTTTTAATTATATATGAATGTTAATTTTAAATTATTTGAGTACTCTTCAACTTTGGAACCATAATTTCAATGAGAGAGATGAAGTGGGATGAAGGCTATGCTTCCATGAAAACGTTTAATTAATTTCTTTGTTGAAAAGAAAATGTTAGATAAATGTGGCACTAACCATGAGCAGAATATGATTTAATTCTTTTAGATCAAGGGGTTACATTGAAAAGAAAAGTTAAATTAGTGGTGCCACCTCACCAATACGGTGAATGTGATGGTCAAAAATATGGTAAGGGAAGCATTTTCCTATGATTTAATTCTTTTAGATTAAGGGGTTACATTGAAAAGAAAAGTTAAATTAGTGGTGCCACCTCACCCATACGGTGAATGTGATGGTCAAAAAGATGGTAAGGGAAGCATTTTCCTATGACAAAACTGCTGGCATAAAACTAACCCTTGCGTGCTCTTTCACACTAACTGTGTTTTACTGTCAAAAGCATGAAAGGACGATAAAGGAGATAAAGTTGGAAGGAGATGATACCAAATAATAAAGTTGGAAGTGAGCACTAATCCCTAAGGCGAAGAAATTCGAGAAACTTCAAAACCATTGTGGACTTTGAGAATGATAACCTTCCTCATTTACTAGTTTACTACTCTCTCTATAATCTCTAACCAATGGTCCCCTTCACTTTATAACCGCCATGATCTTATTATCCTCCACCCACACTAACACATTCTCCAAGTTATGGTAACCCCATCAAAGCTTGAGACAAAGTTGAAGAAAACACCAGAAGATGACGTGTAAGAGTAACCAATCTCTTTTAGTTAATGAGTTTGAAAGAGGGAGTTAGGTTCTAAATTGGGAAATTTGACCAAAACTACCCGAAAAATCTGGGGTTTGGTTAAAAAAGGTCACTCAATTTTTTTTTTTTTAAGTTTTTTGCTTAGTATTTTCTTTTTAGTTTGCAACGCCTTGCGACAGCTTCACAATGTCTTGCGGCAATTTTGGAACGCCTTGCAACAACTTACAACAGTTTTGGAACGCCTTGCAACACCTTACAATAGTTTTGCAATGTCTTGCAACACCTTACGACAGCTTTGCAACGCCTTGCGATAACTTTACAAAAAATATTGAGGTTTTAACCTAAACTAAATATAAATATTTGAGCTTAAAAAAAAATACAAAACATAAGATTTTAACAAAAAGAAATATAATTTGTCTTTTTAACTAAAAATATTCAAAATTGGATCTTCGACCCAATTTCCTGTTTTAAATTAGGTTGTCCACATGTACAATCGAAAATTGCTATAGGGTCCCCTAACAGTGTTTAACTCTAGTCAATTCTTGACACCTATACGCCCCCACCCCACCCCACACTCGGACTGACTAGTCCAGGCTTGCTAAGTTCTCGGATTGGACCAACCCGAGGGTCTCAGATCTAGCAATCCCATACTCTCTCATCCATTACCAGCACAACTTTTCTACCTTTTTTTCAATGAGATCCCTAATCTTATTTGGCTTTGGATTTTCATCTACCATTCATTTTGTTTTATTCCTTCTCTCGTTCGTCTCAATGCTATCAATTAATAGTTTGGTTTGGACCTAATCGCTAATCTTCTCTGGTTTCGTTTTATGTTACGGTTCTCTCATTTGAGATCTCTCGCTTTTCCCCTTGAGTTGTCATCTACTTCTCTAGGGTTAGGGTTCTTTGTGTTTGGGTTTTTCTGATTCATTTATAGGATTAGTATGTATATTATTTTTACTTGGGGTTTGGATTTTTTTTGTAGAAAAGAAGAAGAAATGAAGCAAGCACAAGATCTAGGAGAGAAAATAGAGAGAGAAGAACAAACGAAGAAGGAAAGAAGAATAGGGAGGCCTCTAGGGGTGTACGGGGTGCGCCTACAGGCAGAACCCCAAAAACAATTTTGGGATGCGCCTATAGACACACCCTTTAAATTAACCAACTTTACTTTATTTTACATTCTTTAATACGAATAAATAAATAAATAAATCGATTTTTCTTTCTTGTCGTTTTAACTTATGGCTAGTCCTGCCTGGCGTAAAATCATGGATCCGCCCTTGATTTATACATCCAGAACACTTTACACTCTATATTAATATATTTGTGTTGATAATGGAACAGTATTCACTTTATACTTTTAGTTTGGTACCTCTACATTAATGTACTTATGGTCAACCCTGGCTGACGTAAATTGTGCTTGATATCATTAGTTTTCGAATGTTGAGGCACTTCCTATTCTTGTAGGATGAGTATGTAAAGGAACATATGAGGCCAAATGTGGCTCTATCTTGTAAGTTTGGCAAGCTATTTCCTATGAAAAAAAATCAGATTTTAAAGTAGAAAGCATGATGTGATAATTCCAAGTTTGTTTTTGACTCGGGAATGACCACCAACCTTAAATCAAGTTTAACATAGAAGATATAAAAAGACCTTTATCATCAATTTTCAACACCTCATCGCATCTTTTTTCAATTAAGTTTCTTCAAATTGTAGAAAAAGTTGAAGGAGACTATTCAAATCTACAAGGACTTAAAATGGAAGATGATTGTTGGAGTGTAATATCGGTGTGAACTTCTAGCATTTAAGAGGGGGCATTTTCGTAAACTCACACAAAGTTAAGTGGGATTAACAATTTAGTAGGGGTGTAAATCAACTATTTTCCGAAAGTGGGTGTAGTCCGAATATTGGTACTAAAGTGGAGACCTATGTCAAAGTCTACCCTTTCAAATTACAAGTGATTCATGCAAATACAGTTTCTCATAGGATAATTTGAACTTATTTAAGTCATTGTGATGAGACTTTGGTTGGTTGGTGTGCCACCAAGATTATGAAACTATCAAATGGTTCTAATTTCTAAAAACTAATGGTATTGGTAAAGTGTGCCTTGTGGGAGCTGCACAACCACATAGATCCCATTGTATGCTTATCCTTAAACTGATAATTGATTCCAAATAAAGGGAGAGAGCAATTTAAACTTTTATCACAAAAAGAAACCTAGAATATATCATCTCTTTATCTATTTTGAATATTCTTTATCTTGGCCTTTTTCATATTGAAATTATAAATCATGACCAGTTAGTTAGGAATTCAATTCATTTGAATGCATAAAAACTGAATTACTAGCGTTTTTCTCCTTTTTCCAATATTTTGTCTGTTCAGAAAACTACGTTATACTGAATAATTGATTAAAAGATAATTATTTATCAAATTGTCAATTCTGACTTGTGTTTTTATTTTTCTCTTTTGCCAATAACAATAAATACAATGGAAAAAAATAGAACATAAAGGGAAAGGATAAATAAAAGAAAAAGAAAGAAAAAGAAAAGGAAGAGGTTCTTTCTTAAAGTGAGGTTGGAATCTTCTTGCAGATAGGCATTTAGAATGTTGAAGAATATTTGTGTTGTGCCTTTAGATATGTCTTGACAAATTTAAAAAGTTCAGAATATCTACCAACGGCTACTTTTTTCCTTTTTGTTCTCTCTTCTCTTAATTCTTCCTTCATTTTAGTTTCTTCTATGTAACTTTTATCATTTAGGTCTTCTACTTTTCCTTTTGACAGGGGCCCCTGAGACAAAATGACTTTTTGTGGAAATATGCGAGAAGGAAAAAAAAAAAGAAGAGAAATGATATAGAAGGCGAAAGTGGGAACCTACCATGGACCTACGGCTTATGTGTCTCACCACTTCAGGCGATAAATCCCAGCGGTTCCTTCCTCCTGTTCGGATTTGCAAAATTTAAACTTCAGCCCATGAAACACAGTAGTTGAAATAGCAGTCCTTCCCTCTTTAGTTGATTTTGTGTAGCATGGTAAAGATATCTAATGTAGATTTCACTTTTGTGTAGCGTTGATTTTCTGGCGAATTTTGACTCGATTGGCGCTTTCAAGTAGTTGTAGATTTGAGTTAGTATCGTCGCCACAAACCCTGTTGCAATCGGAGTCGATTTTGGCTCGACCCGACTCGTCAAACTCAGAAACGGAAAGCGCCATTGCTTTCGTCTCGTCGAGCTCTTCAATTTAGAGCCATGAATTACTCAAATCCGATTCCGGATTAATGAGAAATTCAAGTTTAAAGTTTGGACGAAGATCGGTTAAAATAGGGACTGAAATGTCAAAACGGACAAACTTAAATTGGGTACCATCTGGGCGAAGCGAGCACGTCCAGATCTGGACGGTTCGCGTTCCACCCGAGTTTTTAAGCGAGATCTAACGGTCGCGCCTGAAGATGAGCGGGACAGAAGTGGGATGCCTCCAGACGCGTTGGATCAGCGAGATCCAACGACGCGCGTCACTTCCGCTTTGGGACAGTGTTGGGATTTCGATTCCGATCTAACGATTGGCGTTCTATCCGCGGGTTTAAGCCTGATCCAACGTCCTAGGATGCGCCGCCTCTAAATTTACAGTTAAGTCCGTGAATTTGAAGGGTTTTGTCTTTTGAACCCAAAAGACAAATGCACCCATTCAATTCCTATACAAACCAACCAAACCCACTTCATTTTACATCAATTTCATTCTCTTCTTCTCTTCTCTTCTAACAATTAGAGGTTCTGATTTGTCTAGAATATCTGATTGAGAAGTAATTCTAGAGGTTCTGGTTTGCCTAGAATATCTAGAAGAAAAAGGAAGAAATAAGTTTCGAGTGAATTTTTTAAAGCGTCTAGAAGATCATTCGCATAAGTCCAAGAGCTCATAATACTTGAGAAGGTTCGTCCGCTTTCAGAATATATAAGTACCATCTTAAAATTCTGAAAGGAAAGTCGTTGTATCCCGAAGGCATACACCCTAACGTTTGGTACCGTTACGGGGGTGTAAAATGTCTTAAGGAAAGATAATTTATTCTCGCCTCGACTACATTAACGTTTGTCTAACTCGGTTAATCCGAAAGAAGGAATACTGATAAATCATTATTCTCTTCCAGTCTATCTCTCTACAAATTAGAGAAAGGAAACTCTGTCTTAACCAAGACAAGACAGAGACAAATCAACTTATCAACTGATAACCAGAGTTAAAACAATCTTAACACATTTTATTACGATTATTTATGTGGTTATAAGAAATTGATTTGGTTTATTTTCTGTGTGTTTCAGAAATGGCAAGAACAAGAACCACTCTACGAGTTATTCCACCTAACACCACGAATGGGGAAAAACCAGAGAAGTTCAAAGGAAGTTGAAGATGGTGTTCTACCAAACGAAATTGGGTCTAGTTAAATACTTAACCGAAGAAAGACCCACCCATGCAGAAATAGAGGATGAGGCGCAACGTACCGCTGAAATAGATGCATGGAAACAAGAAGACTTCTTGTGCAAGAACTATATCCTGAACAGTTTAGATGACGGCTCTATAATCTATACCTATTATAGAAACGTCTAAACAACTGTGGGACACCCTTATCAATAAGTATAAAACTGAAAAGGCAGGTGTCAAAAAGTTTATCGTAGGACGATTCTTGGGCTACAAGATGACTGATTCAAAACCAGTTATGACCCAAGTCCAAGAACTGCAGAGGCTCTACAAGAACTACAGGCAGAGAACGTGATAACGAATGAACCTTTCCAGGTCCGAGCTCTGATTGAAAAATTACCTACGGGGTGGAAAAACTTCAAAAATTATCTCTGCCACAAGAATAATGATATGAATCTTGAAGAACTCATCCTAAAGCTTCAAATCGAAGAGGACAGTCGCATTGCCAAGCAAAAATCTGAAAAGGTCTCTAATGTGAACGTTGTAGAGGCCAGCTCAAGTAAGAATTTGAAGCGTAAGCATCCGTCTAAAGACGGAGGAAAGTCGAAGAAAAGGACCAAGTTCGGCCAATGTTACAACTGTGGCAAACGGGGCCATCTAGCTAAGGATTGTCGTTCCAAAATCGCAAACGATATAAGAAGGCAAATGACCAAGCCTCGCTGGTAGAAGACATCGAGACTCAGAATCTATGTGCTATGATTACTGAAGCCGAAGAAGTGTCTGAGAAACTTCAGAACTTGAACCATGTGCTGTGGTATCTGAAGTTAACCTGGTTAACAACCAGAGAGAGTGGTGGGTCGACACCGGAGCAACTCGTCACATTTGTGGTGACAAAAGCCTTTTCTCTTCTTATAAAGAAGTAGCCGAAGGAGAGACCCTATTCATGGGAAACGACTCAACCACTCAGGTCAGAGGAAAAGGGAAGATCATCCTAAAATTTACTTCAGGAAAGGAAGTAACTTTGAACGATGTACTCCATGCTCCAGACATCCGAAAGAATCTGATTTCTGGTTCTCTTCTAAGTAAGAATGGGTTCAAACTAGTCTTTGAGGCAAATAACTTCGTCCTGTGTAAGAATGGGATGTATGTTGGGAAGGGATACTTATGTGGGGGGTTATTTAAATTACATGTAACCTCTATAACGCCAAAGGCGTCTATCATTAATAAAATTAATAATTCCGTTTGTATTGTTGAGCCCTCCAATATATGACATGAAAGGCTAGGACATGTGAACAACAAGTCATTAAAGAAATTAATGAACTTAGAGTTAATTCCGAAAGTCGAAATTGACACAAAACGAACATGTCAAACATGTGTAGAGTCAAAAATGACTAAGACATCGTTCAAATCAATAGAACGAGACACAGAACCTCTAGACTTAATTCACAGTGATCTTTGTGACTTAAAGATGGTTCAAACCAGAGGTGGTAAAAAGTACTTCATCACCTTTACCGATGACTCCACTCGGTTTTGTTATGTTTACTTATTAAAGAGTAAAGACGAAGCAATCGAAAAGTTCGAGCTTTATAAAACCGAAGTGGAAACTCAACTTAATAAAAAGATTAAGGCCTTGAGAAGCGATCGAGGTGGAGAATATGAATCTCCTTTCGCCGAGATATGTGCCAAAAATGGCATAATTCATCAAACGACTACTCCCTATACACCTCAACAAAATGGTGTAGAAGAGCGAAAAAACAGAAAGTTAAAAGAAATGATGAACGCTTTATTAATAAGTTCTGGTTTACCTCAGAACTTGTGGGGGGGAGGCGATACTATCGGCTAATCACTTATTAAATAAGTTACCCCATAGGAAAACAGGTAAAATTCCATACGAACTATGGAAATGAAGAATGCCATCCTTTAAATACACGAAAGTGTGGGGGTGCCTAGCGAAGGTATTAGTTCCTCCTCCTAAACAGGTCAAGATAGGACCTAAGATGGTAGACTATGTATACATAGGGCCCGCAATAAATAGTGGCGCCTATAGATTTCTAGTACATAAGTCTGAAATTGAAGATATACACGTAAATACTATTCTAGAATCGAGAGATGCTAAGTTCTTTGAACACATCTTTCTCTTCAAACAAAATTAGAAGTATCATCTGAAATTAGAAAACGTGTAAGAGATGAGGAAGAAGAAAATCCAGAAACATCTAAAGAAGATGATATGGAAAACGAGGAAACAACACTCGAACCTCGAAGAGGCAGAAGGACAAAAATAGCTAAGACATTTGGTCCTTATTTTCTAACCTATATAGTAGAAAATGAACCTCAGACCTTCGGAGAAGCAATGGCTACTCAAGCTCCATTCTGGAAAGAAGCTGTTAACAGTGAAATAGAATCCATTATGCAAAATCACCAATGAGAGCTAGTAGACCTCCCACCGGGCTGTAAGCCTCTAGGATGCAAATGGATTTTCAAAAGGAAATTGAAAATAGATGGATCTATAGACAAGTATAAAGCGAGACTTGTGGCAAAGGGATCCCGACAAAAAGAAGGGTTAGATTACTTCGACATTAATTCTTCAGTTAGTCGAATCACCTCAATAAGAGTGTTAGTAGCTATATCATCCTTATACAATCTAGAAATTATCAGATGGATGTGAAAACCGCTTTCTTAAACGGACAACTCGAAGAAGAGATTTACATGAACCAACCAGAAGGGTCCAGCTCCGGGTCAAGAAAAGAAAGTGTGTAGGTTAATGAAATCACTCTATGGGCTAAAGCAAGCTCCAAAGCAGTGGCACTTAAAGTTTGATGACACATTATTATCAAACGGATTTAAGATCAACGAATGTCATGAATGTGTCTATACAAAGATCACTGCGAAAGGATGTGTTATTCTATGTTTGTATGTAGATGACATGCTAATTATGGGAAATAATTTAGATGTCATTAATACAACTAAAAGATACTTTCAAAAACTTTCGACATGAAAGATTTAGGGAAAACAGAGGTCATTCTTGGAATTAAGGTTTCCAAGATGGCTGAAGGGATAAGTTTATCTCAGACGCATTACGTTGAGAAAATCTTAAAAAAATTCAGCAAAGATGACCTAAAAGTGGCGAATACTCTGATAGATCCAAGTATTCACTTAATGAAGAATACAAAGAACGGAGTAAGACAGTTAGAGTACTCTCAGATTATTGGAAGTCTGATGTACCTAATGAATTGTACTCGACCAGACATAGCCTACTCAGTCAGTAAGCTAAGTAGATTTACGAGTAACCCGAATAACACACATTGGAACGCCATAACGAGAGTGTTACGGTATCTAATAAAGACGAAGGAGTACGGACTCCTTATACCACATATCCTGCAGTCTTAGAGGGATATGCAGATGCAAATTGGATATCAGATACCGACGACACTAAGTCAACTAGTGGATATGTGTTCACACTGGGAGGGGCTGCCATATCTTGGAAATCTTCGAAGCAAGCGTGCATTGCTCGATCGATAATGGATTCATAATTCATTGCTCTAGATAAAGCAGGGGAAGAAGCAAAATGGCTGCGACAACTCCTTGAAGATATTCCAATATGGCCAAAGTCGGTGCCTGCAATCAACATCCTGCGACCTTCATCAGAGAAGATGGTGAGATGGACATATGACATAGATGTGAGACGATATGAATTGATGAAGTGGAGGAAAGAAGGGAGATGAGGTGGCCTTGTCTTTTTACAAAAAAATTAGAAATAATTTCATTTTGGCCCCCGAAGATAATTTAGTAAAAAATTACCCTTGGGGGCAAATCGGACCGCCAGACACTTATGGGACCAAAACGGTGAGTTGGTCACAAATTTGGGGCCAAAACGAAATTAATCCAACAAACTATTTTTGCATGACACGGTTTTCTGGATTAACCAAAACGGAAATAACTCTATACCTTCTATTATTTAATGTCATGCAACTTAGTTTGTGTTGGGCAAACAACAAACATATTCGTACACATATACAGTTCACTAAACACTTAACACATTACAATAGTAATAAATTTGTGTATTTGTACGAAGAAAAATCAACTTTTCAAAAAAAAAACATATTTTTTATTATTAAGTTTAGCCTATAATATTTTTTTTATTATGGTCCATGTCCCACTACCCCAATGAATGTACTTCACTTGAAAAATGTACTAATTGATGAGATTGAGGCAAGCATATGTTACCCGCAAACATGATCACTCTTGTGTGTGGTTTGCTAGACTAGCCTAAAATTAGGGTAGCTGATATTTACATAGCATGAAAGGCTCTTTAGGGAGCAAAAAAGTTCTACTATTCTCTATTTCTCGTCCGATATACTTTGGCAGTTACAGATAAAATATAGAAGTTAAAAGAGGTGAGAGGTCGAAAAAGAAGGCCCCATTAGTACAAATAGTCCACTCATTTTCCAAAATGAATCAAAAATCCAAAAACAAATTATAAACCCACATATAGTTCAAAAACGGATCCCAATGCACTAAATCCCATTTTTAGGAAAAAAATTTCCATCTTCCAACTTTACCTCTCTATACATTTAATTTTGTATACATTTTTTTCAGAATTATGGTACATTATTCAGATAGTGTGGTACATTATTCAGATAGTTCGTACATTTTTTAAAATGTATGTTCTAATTGTCTAATGATTTACAATATGTACATTTTTCAAAATGTCTAAGGAATAATACAATGTATTTTCTTCAAGCTTCTTTTATATTTTAACCATTTTTGTCGCATTGTATTAGTTGTACCATAAATTACATACAATGTGTACTTCATTTGTATTTTATAATTTATCCATTAATGTAACATTGCATAACTTGTATCTTACATTGCTCATCATATTTTTCAAGCATTACTTATGATTCTCCGTGCATTCTTCGGAATTATTGTATTTATTCACATAATTTGTACAATATACTACACACTTAAAAATGCATTGTACAAACTACCAGATCTAATATACCAACATTGAATTAGCAATGCATTACATCTAAGACTCATACAAAATCAAATTCACAACCTAATTTTTCAGATGCTAAGAACTTAAGACAATAGACTAAAATGGATTACACATTTAAAAATGCATTGTACAAACTGTCAGATGCAATATACAAACTATCAGATGCAATATACAAACTACAACATGCACAATCATCCACCACAAATGTTATTAATATGAGAAATTAGCTTATTGAAGCTTCATTAGTGAAGGAGGTTAATATTTCAAGAAACTTCATTATTAGAAAGAGTATCAAGTTCAAGAATCATCATTAATGGAGGAGGTTAATATCTCACTACCCAGAACCGGAACCTATTAAAAATTACAGTTCCGGATCTCAGCGGTTCCGGGTCCGGTTCCATAATTTAAGGATCCAGAACCGGAACCTATAAAAATTGCGGGTACCCGTCGGGTATCAGATATTTATCGGTTCTTTTAAAGACTCCTTATTTAATCATTTTTAACACTAATTAGGAAGTTTATACTTCTTTCAAAAGTTCAGATATTTTTTGTAAAACCTATTTAATAAAAGATACATGAATGAGTTATTAAAATTTTATAACAAATCTCATTATTGTATATTATAAGTTGCAGTAAAATTTGTTATTCAATATAATTTGATTACCAAATAAGAATGTTACGTTAAGTGAGAAACTCAACGACACGATTAGAAAATGATTACTATAGAATAAGTAATTAGGAACTTAAAATTTGTGAAAAAATCAACTAATTACGTATTAAACTCGGGTATCGGGTACCCATCGGGTACCAGTCGGATATACCCAATAAGTATTGAAATCTTATCTGTTCCAATCGGGTAATACCCGTCGGGTATTAAATTCTTATCGGATATCAAAATAAGGATCCAGAACCGACATAAACAGTTCCGATTCCGGTTCGGTTCCGGGTAAGTGGGTACCCGTTGCCACCCCTACTCATGAGTGATGTCTTCTGAAGTCAGAGGTTCGCCACTTTGTTTTGGTTTCTTTGATGATATATTGGTTTATATCTCAGATTGAAATTTACACTTTGAACACGCTAGAGAAGTATTTTAGATACTAGAAAAACATCAACTCAAGGTCAAACTGAGTAAGTGTTGGTTTGATACTAAAAAAATCTTAAAAATTAATTAGATATTATTTTCTAGATGGATAGTTTTGCTTTCAATATTGAGTGGACAATTGAAATTTTCAACAGCAATCTTAAATATTGAGTTTCTTTCTTGAAGCATCTTAAAAGTGAATAATGTCACAACATCTTAAGACTGAAACTATGGTTTACATTAAAGAGAATTTTTTTTGAAAAACTCAAAAATTTGACACTTGCAAATTTTAAATTTGAGACTGGCATTGGAGATGCTCTTAGCTGGACTTCGTTCAATATCAAAAGAATGTTTAACTAAGATGAAATCTTCAAATGCTACCCCTGACTTTAGGCTGGGTAGTCAATGAGTGGCCTTACTCTTATACGCAATCTTATGTGAGTATTTTGTAAGTCAACGGTTAGCTTCTTCCTAATTTTATTTTCTGTTGCAGCAGGTTTTTGCAATATTTTATTAAAAAAATGTATATGTTGCATACAATGGGAAGTATCGATACGCTAAATTTTGGGTGATGAAAAAATCATCCAAAAAGAATACGAAGAGTCAAGTATGAAGTATATAGTAATGCATCTAATAGTGTTGGGGTAAGCTAGTAACGGTTAACTTGACTATCGGGCTGGCCTCGACCCAAGATCGGCTAGGCGCATCACAACACGGGCCAAACCAGCCTGGGTTATATTTTGGTCACGAGCTAGGTTTGATTTTGAGTCTGGAGGTCCAGTTTGGCCCTGGTTGGGGCAAAGCCCCGTCTTAAATTTTTTTTTTTCCAGTCACTTATGGGCATTCATAACGAGTCTGATCAATTATGTATGTATGAATATTCATGTTTTTTTTCCCTCAATGTGGATGAGAGTTTGAGACGAGTTTCAATGACTTTCAAAAACAAACTTCTCTTGTGAATAATTATACTCTTTTTGGAGGAGAACTTTTCGATCATTTTCTTCCCATAATAAAATTTAAAGTTTTAAAAACGAAATTGAAGATTTCGAAATCTTTTTTTTTTTTTAAGTATAACGGGAGACCAACCCAATGCCCGAAGCCCGGTCCGGGGTTTGATAGGCTTGGTCGGAGTCTCTTGTGGGACTAGGATATATGGTTCATGAATGCGACCCATCAGACACTATTTCGGTAGGCCTGGGTTGAACCCTAGACTGACCCGTTTAATTTTGGATTGATCCGACCCAATAAACACCACTAGTATAGTTTATATCGAAAAGATCATGAGAATAATTTATTTTTCTTATGGCACACGTAACCCCTAAAAAAGTATACAGTATTGCTACTATAAAAGCAAAGTTCCATGCACTTTTATTTTAGATCTTACAAGACACTAACTCAACAAACTAGTGCTTCATGATTAAAGAAACCTGTCCTTCCCATTAACGAGTTTATGAGCTTATACGAGACTACGAGAGGAATGATTTTCGTTGATTGTAGGTGAAAAGTTGAAGCAACATTATAATCCTTCCCGTTGCATGTGCTTGTTGCATCATTCACACAATCAAGTTGCCTAACTTGGAAATTGCATTTATATGACTAAACGGTAAGACATAGGAGGCTAGCTTGCTTCCACTGGTGGCGGACCGGCGAACGGTCAAAAGGACGGGTTTTCATGACGTATTGGTCGAATGATAGGGTTCTAGTTGGCTCGGTTCCTCTTTTCTCACTGTGCGTTACTCATCTCACGATCTATCCCCTAGTGAGGAATATTCCCTTGCGAAAGATTTCCTTCAATTCCAAACTTGGTAGTTATCTTGTTGATAGCTTGACTAGTAAGGCATATTCTGTAACTACTATCTTTAGTTCGTGTTGGCCAGGCATTTACTACACTTGGACTTATGTTTCGGCCGATAAATACCTACTTACAGTAATTATTTTATCTGATTCTTTAAATTTTCATCATCTTTTGTGTTAGAAATTTAGTCCAATATAGTCCCACATTGTTCAATTGCTTAAATTTTTCTCTTGTACTACTTATAATGATCTTATGTAATAGGTATGAAAATCAATACATATCATTACAATTCTCTTTTCTTACATGGTATAAGAGCTTCTAGGTTTTTTTTTTTCTTGGGTTAGTCAATAAAGTCGTCCGCTTGCCGGCGGCGGTAGTCCCATTAATGGCTACCGTCTGCCAGGCTTTTATCGGTTTTTAGTTCAAGTTTAGTGTTTTTTTTTTCTTTTTCAATAAGAGTAGTTCTTTTCTATTATTGAGATCTAATCAATCTTCAATACTTTTCTGAATAGTATTTGAAGATGATGAAGATTAACAAGAAGATGAAAGTGCCAAACAAGAGTGATTTGTTGAAGAAATCACATGATATACTCTTCAATGATCTCAAGCATTTCAAATGTCAAGTCCTCCACAACATCAAATCTATGTGTATCCATAGTCCATGAAGTTATATTTTGAGAGAAATTGGAAAGCTATTAGAGAGGGGGAAAAGAATTCATGGATTTCTTGTTAGAATAGTTATAAACCCCATGTTTATCTTGAAACTATACTTATAGTTGTACAAAATCTTGATTTCCAATATGATGCACATGAAGTGTTTGATAGAATGTATCAAAGAAATCATGTTTATTTTCAAAGATGGTTTTCTTTTGATGTTTGAAAACATGTATGTGGGTTCCTTTATGGCAAAAGAGTTAATTCTCTTACTTGATTTGCTCATACTTCTTATATCCAAGATGAGAACTCTCAAATGTTTGTTCCTTTAGTATGCTACTTGGTTCCATTATATTTTCTATAAGATCAAACGAAGAGGAGACAAGGGAGAGTATAAATGAAGAATAGAAGTGGGAAGGTCAAGATCGATGATTGTTAGTGTTTATGTTCAACAACACATAAAACCAAGTAGATCAAAGGCTTGAATTGCTTTGATAGTGTTGGAGTAATAATCATGTGCGAGGGCTATTAAAAACCAAGGTAGGAAGATCTCCAAAACCGGACAATGGTTAGTAATTGTCAACCGGACAATGGTTAGTAATTGTCAACCGGACAATGGTTAGTAATTGTCAATAGCTGGATGGTGCCAACTTTTCTTGAAATGAAGAAAAGCAAAATCAACAACATCAACATTAAAACCTGGCAATGGTGCCAACTTTTCTTCAAGTGGAGAAAAGCAAAATCAAAATCAAAATCAACATCAACATCAACAAAACCTGGCAATGGTGCCAACTTTTCTTCACATGGAGAAAAGAAAATCAACAACAAACAACAACATAGCAACCTCACAATGATGCCTCCATATCAAAATCAAGTCAAAATCTACAAATTTGTTTTGCAAACTCATGTATTTTTCACTAGCAAAAGTCATTCGTTTGAGGGGGAATGTTAGAAATATAGTCCAATATAGTCCCACATTGTTCAATTGCTGAAATTTTTCTCTTGTACTACTCCTTATAATGATTTTATGTAATAGCTATGAAAATCAATACATATCATTACAATTCTCTTTTCTTACATTTTGGACTCATTCTTTACTTACCCATGTTTTGTAAGTTTTCTTTAGGAACAAAGTCAATATGATATGCCATATCCTCTAACGAGGTCATTTCTCTCGTAGGTCATCATCAACAGTAATTGCTTTAAACTCCTCGAATATTGTAGATACTGGTATTTTAATTGATGGTTCTAACTTATAATTCGTCTACTATAACTTTAATTACTATACCATTGACTTAGTAGTTTTCACCTCTGCCATGGATTCATCATCCACATTGAATACGGCAACAAAAACTACTTGTTTAGGAAGGCGATTTAATTTTAACCGTAGACCCTTGAAAATTGTATCTAACAAAGAAAATGTCACGCTTACTGTTTTTGGAGTTATGTCCCAGAATGAATCTTCGTCCTAATCCAATAATCAATTTGTGAGCCGGTATTGAGGATCGACATTTTCGCGGTTATGCGTAATATCAAAGAAAAGAGAAAGAGAGAACTTGAGGGTAGTCTCTGATGATCTAAAAAATGACCATCAGTTGACTGAGGTCAATAAGTCAAGAAAAAACCAAAAGTCCGCCGGTCAACATGCGTCAAGTCAATTGGGAGGTTGAATGCGAATGAGGTTTGCCACTTAATCCCAGAACTGGGGATCGATACGATTGTCCTAGGCGCCTTAAGACCTACCTTGACTCAAATACAACCAGATTTGTCCTGGAATTTACGAGAAAATTAGGAAATCCACATCAGCAACGCCGATACCTCAATCCCGAAACAAGGGGTAGAAGCATGCCTAATGCTTAGCTACTTAATCCCGAATCTAATCAAAGATTTCAGTTGGTGAAGATCTTAAATATTTAATTAACTTGGGCTTCAAGAGTCTTTCAAGGAGGAAACATCTCCAAAAATTTATCGACTCGGGAACACATCTATCAAGAATCCTTGAATAAAGTAACTCCTAGATATTAACGCTAAAGAGATACCTTAAAATCTTCTAACTACGAAATAGTAGTTTCAAGCCAACGCGATTGATCCGAACCGCCTCAATCACGCCGCCTCCTTGCAGTCAGTCAAAGCAACATATAAAAGGTAACCAAATCACCTCGAAAAAGGCACGCTTACAACTTTGAACCATATCTCTCAATTCATTGAGTAAATCTTTAGAGGTTCACTTTATATTTGATTCTTTTAACGGCAAGGACAATCTGACTGCCTTGAGTGTGGAAATGTTTATGAACTCCTTGCAGGTTTTCCCCTAGGTCAAGGGGAGCAACAACAACTTTCATCAAAAAAAAAAAAGGGGAGCAACAACAAGATTAATCACAACAATCTGAATCATACACAGTGAGATCTAACATTACAGTCTCATCGTTCTGACTGATACCAGGTTTGACAAATTTTGACATCATCAGTTTCTACTTTTTATGTGTGTCTTGTATATATTATGTTTCCAGTATTTTTGTTTGTAAAGTTTCAAATATTGTATAATTCGTTGATTATAAATATACATCAAGTTTTATCATCGAAATCATTCATCAAATCTTCTCAGTTGCTTATGGGTAATCACTTGGTAGCTTATCTTATAATTAACGAGCAGATAAACATACTACTTTAATCTGTTTAGTGAGGTAAACACTGAAGCAACGGCAAGAATATGTTATCTTTTTACTATTTTAAGTCCACAAGCAATCCATTTTGTTGACTTAACATAGTTCACCATTTATATAGGCTACAAAGTAGACTAGAACTTTAGAACTAGAGAAGAAGAATAAGAGCTTCCTTAAAACTTACTTTTGTCAAGTTCCTTCCTTCCAAGCGACATTACTATGTATTTCTTAATTGTATTAATCTACTTTTTATTTCCTATGGCACTTATATTGCTAACCCAAAATATTTAATTAAACTTGAGCACTATCTAATCTTTTTTTTTTTTTTTGAGATTAATACTATCTAATCTTCTTTGGCTAGCACCAGCAGTTGAAAAAGAACTACTTAAGGCACTAGTGCAAAACTAGTCGAGTTAATTATACTTTTTTTTTTTGTTGAGAAAGTGATGCAGGGGCACCCGGCATGGAGACTAATTCCATGACCGGACCCGGTCATGGTCCAATTGGCCAAAGAGAGAAGACTTAGAAAGTTCTTATTTTAGTATATTTATTAATTAATTTGGTTTAGGAATTA
>BEHA01000623.1:1227982-1271992 GCA_002897215.1 Eschscholzia californica subsp. californica | reverse complement strand
AAAAGATGTTCAATTTTGCAGAAAAAGTTGGATGGGGTTTACAAAAGCTAGAGGAATCTGTTGTACAACAATTCTGTCAAGAGATTGGAATTAAGAGGAGAGTACTCAAAGTTTGGATGCATAACAACAAGCATAATTTGGCTAAGAAGAATATTATTTCTAATTCCATTACTTGAACTATTCAACTAGCTTGTTTCTCTCTCATGATCTCACCTTATTTTCTCTTTCTAGTTTGTGCTTCTCCCTCTCTACTTGATGTATGAGTTTGATAGCTTATAGCCATGAGTTTGCTCAGACTACTTTTTCTTTTCTGCTATGTTTTTTATGTCACCATTTTATATTATTGTAGTTTACTTACAGATTTGGTATAATCAATAGAGAGGCTGAGAAGAAACTCTTCTTTTTCAAGTAAACCAATGTTTGGCTAGGCATTTTGTTTCTTCTATATATGACTTGGGATCTTTCTCTCTCTCTCTCGCTCTCTCTGTCTTTCATACATTTCAATAAATAACATGATCAATGGAGTCTATGAGCAAACATATATTTACTCGTGGGAGGTGAAAATCTTAATCAACCATTAAAATTTAGTACAATAGATAGCATGGAATTGGTTTTGATTAAAGAACTTAATAAACAGATAAAATAGGCCGTATTCTTTTGTTTGTTATTCTTTTTATGTTGGGAAAAACGCGTCGAGTCGACGCAGCGGAAATATAAAATTTCCCCCTTTGTGTTAGTTACGAAGATAATATAAAGAATAGTGGTAGCAATAAACAAAGAACTGAAAGTAAATAAGATAATGATTTTTAACGTAGAAAACCTCCACAATATGAGATGTAAAAAACCACGGGATTAGTAGTCCAACCAAATCAACTATAATAAGCAATTGAGTTTCAGACTACGCCCTCCTTGTTTAAAAGAACAAAATCCGAGACTCAGACTCCAAAAGGGATCAATCTCAAACACGAAGAAACCCTCGCTAGAAAGATCAAAAACATCCCAGAAATATGAAGTCTAAAACGATCCTAAATTCACTAGGATCCCGACCACCAAATATCAATCACACTGTACAAATACTAGATGCACAAGTCAGGAATACCTCTACAAAGTTTCAGCTTAACCGGGGAAGATCTTATCGTCGGATTTTCCGAACAACGACGACTATGCGTCCTGAAAAAGTTCAGCCCCTTCTTCTCTACAACCTCTTTCTCTCTCCTCTCTTCTCTTACGTGTTTCTATTTGTGCTCTCTCTTTCTAATTAAGATTAAGGAAGTGTTTATAGACTTCCCCTTAACCCTAATTCTACCGACCTAAGTCACTAACCCTAAGAAACTCGACTTGGGACTGGGTTTGGTTTACTAGACCAAACCCAACTAGGTTTCCTCACGAGGAGGAAAAACCCAACAAATTCCTCCTCTGACTAGGTGGGAGACACAATCAACCCTGTCGTCCCTCTGCATCCCTGGACAACCAGCCCCGCTATCCCTCGACAGACCTCCAACTTCCCCTTCGGCAGAGCCTTCGTCATCATATCAGCTTCGTCATCGTCTGAATGAACTTTAGCCAGCTCTAACTCCTTGGAAGCAACCACATCGGGTATCCAATGATACCTCACATCGATGTGCTTCGAACGTGAATGAAACGTCGAACTCTTACCGAGATGTATTTCACTTTGACTGTCACAAAGAAATATATACTTATCTTGATTGAATCCGATCTCCTCAAGATAATTCTTTATCCACAACAACTCCTTACAAGCTTCTGTTGCGACTATAAACTCAGCTTCAGTGGTAGAAAGTGCAACACACTTTTTGAGCCTTGACTGACATGCTACAGCTCTCCTTGCAAATGTTACTAAGTAACCTGAAGTAGACTTCTTTGAATCAATGTCCCCAACCATATCAGCGTCTGTATAACTAACCAATAATGACTGATCAGCTCCAAAAGTAAGCTTCAAACCAGAAGTCCCTCGAAGATATCTCAAAATCCACTTCACTGTCGTCCAATGTTCCTTCTCCAGATTAGAAAGAAACCTACTAACAGTACCAACCGCATGAGCTATGTCTGGCCTGGTACACACCATAAAATACATCAGACTACCAACTGCAGAAGCATATGGAACCTGAAGGATACATCCGTTCGCTCTGAAGGAGATGTCCTTTTGAAGAAGTGTCCTTCGACCAAGATAACAATGCGATCAATTTGTCAACTAGGATAACGATGAACTTATTCGAAAGATCATCCAGTTCTGTCGAATTAGGGATCGTAATGTTTGCTAAAAGCCGCTTACGACCGTCGGATCACTTCGGTGATTCACAACTAATATAGATCGGATCCTACAACGGGTTACACATAAGAGTGGTAGCTTGATCGGAGAGATTTGGCTAGTGGGATCTAGGCTAAAGATTGATTGGATCCAACTAAATTGGCCAAAAGGGTTCGAATCACGATTCGGAACAAAGATAGAAAGAACCGGGCTCGAAAAGGGCTCCCGGAAGAAGGTTCAAAGAGTCGGCCATATGATGGCCGACCAAGGTGAGTTGGCCGACTAGGCCAAACCCATAGTGGGTTGATCTGGCTGACCAGGGCAAACCCATAGTGGGGTGATCTTGCAGACCACACTAAGGGAAACCTTTAATTACCCCGAAAGGGTATTATCTTTTTTGGGCCCGATAGAATCCAAATTTGAGTCGGACTCTTATATAGGGGTTCTCTATATAAGGGCCAGTTGGAGAACATAATAGGTGTGGAATTTTCTCCAAGAAAATCAACTCTCTCAGACATTTTAGATATAGAAGATTTTAGAGAAAAGAACTTTCATTCTATCTATCTAGTCAAGAAGAAGGGTTCTTCTCAACCTTCCAATAAGTTCTAGCAGACATTAAGTAAGGGAGATCAAGTTAACCTACTCGGTGTCTCAAGTAGAAGATCTACAATTGGAGCTCTTGATCTTTGCATGCGATTGGAAAGGTTCGAGGGAAAAAATTGCGATTAAGGTATTCTTTTTCCCGATTCTATTTTCTTATTAGTTCTTGCATATGATCTTGGTTAGCTAGTGTTAAACATAAGATGTTTGAGATTCCGCTTGCAACACTAGTTAGAGTCTTAGTGACCTATAAAACCCAACAGTGACATCACGAGCCGGTTGCACGAACTAACTTTGACTGGACGAATTAGATTCTGACTCGATAGATTAAATAGTTATGTTTGAATACAGATTCAGACATGAAGTTTGATTAGTTTAAATTAGATTTAGACGTAATCGAATAGAAATTGACAAGTTGTTTGTTTTGAAAAAAGTTTTACAAAACCTGCTGTTTTTTATGATTCTTCATCAACAACAGCAGTTGGAGTCGATTAAAGAAAAGAAGAAGAAGAAGGCTGGAACGGGAGTTTCTATAAAAGGAAATAGAAACAGCCAGTCTGGACCGGCAGGACGCGTCTGGCCGGTCCGAGCATCCCAGGAAATATTCCCAAGACGCAGGAATGTTGGACTGGGAATATCCCAGTCCGAACCTAGCTGGGAGTCCGAGACCAGGACGTCTCAGACGTCCCAGACCAGGACGTCTCAGACGTCTCAGACGCGTCTAGGTCTAGGGCCGAGACTAGAACGAGTGTTTAGGATGCGTCTGAGATCCCAGCATGACTCGGCTTACGACCGAGACTTAAACCTAGCATCCAGACACGTCTAACACGTCCCCAGCATCTCAAACTTCATGTCCGAGATGGTTGTAACTCGGTCAGACGTGTCTAGGGCGCGGCTGTGGCTATGTGGTGAAGGATATATGTCCTTAGAGTCTGAAGGTATATCCTTCTGAAGGAATGTCCTTCAACCAAGATGGCAATGCGTATGATTTGGCTCATAGGATAATGATGATTTTATTGTAAGATCAATCAATCTGGTTCAATTAGGAGTCGTAATGCTTAACTAGAAGCCGCTTACGATTGTCGGATCACTTCTGTCATCCGCGGCTAACATAGGCCGGATCCTACAACGGGTTACACATAAGAATTGGTAACTTGAACAGTGAAAATAGATTGTTGGAAACTTGTAGATAGATGGTTATGATCCAGTCTAAAAGATAGAAAGAATCGGGCTCGAAAAAGAAGTCCGAAAAGGTAAAAACCCACTTTTAAGGTGCAACCAAGGGATTCCCTTAAGGGGAGATCCTTGGCCGGCCTAATTAAAGGGGTGGGCCGGACAGATCAAGCCCATTAAGGGCTTCTTCTGGCTGGCCATACAATGGGGAAACCCTAATTAAGGTTTTCCCCATATTAAAGAGTCCCGGTTAGTTTAACACTAACTTGTGTTTATCTTTTCTGAAGGGACTTTTAGGATTCCTTATTTGAGTAGGACTCTAGTAAGGTAATGCCTATATAAAGCCCCATTATGAGTTCAGAAAAGATGTGAAATTTTCTCAGAAGAAAATCATCTCTCTCACACATCTTAGAGAGAAAAAGATTTTGGAGAAAAGTTGCCATTATTTCTATCAAGTCTAGAAGAAGCAGTTTTTCATCTCAGCCTTCAAGAAGGTCCTAGCTGACTTAAATAAGGGAATTCGAGTTATACAATTTGGTGTCTCAAGTAAAGGAACTCCACTTGAAGCTCTTTATCTTCCAAATACTGGTCGGAATTTAGTTCGTGGGAAAGCAAATTCAGGTATTCTTCTTCATTCTAGTTCATTCATATGTTCATGTATAGATCCTGGACAACCTAGTGTTAATCATAAGATGATTGAGATTACGCTACCAACACTAGTAACATGATGAGGTTATGTATTAGATACGTGTAATTCCCAGCAGTGGCATCACGAGCTGTTTGCATGAAATTATATTTGGGTAGAACGAATTAGATTCGAACTTTAGATTGATATATAGAATTGTTTGAATAAAGATTCGGACAAAATTTTGATTAGTTTGAAAGGTTTTAAAACACTTTCAAACATGTATTTGAAAGGGTTTCAAAGCATAAAATAGTCAAAATTATATGTTTTTGGAAAGGGTTTTCGAAAACGGAACTAAAGGACTAAAAATTTTGAAAAACGAATTTCAAAATCAGGGATTTTGGGTGGTGAATAGTGCAAAAACAGCAGCTAAACACCAATAAAACCAGGAAAAAGAAGGTTGGAAGAGAGGTTTTTGGAAATCTCCAAAAATTCTCTAGTCGGACCAGCCAGGACGCGTTTCCGGATGGTCCAGTTGGCATCGTGACAGCGTCCCGAGACCGCGGAACGCGGGGCCGGAAGTCCCGGTCCTAATAAGACCGCGACTCCTAGTCCCAACCGAACTGGGTGTCCGAGAGAATATCTCGAACATCCCAGACGCGTCTTGGACACGTCTGGGATTCCCAGCTGGTCTCGGTCGAGGACCGAGACCAAGGGCGCGCCTCCAGGCGCATCTAAATGCGTCTGGAAGCTTTTAGACGCGTCTAGACGCAGTTGGAGGATCTAGACACGTCTAGGACGCGTCTGGCGCATCCGAGCACGTCTCAGACTTGAAGTTCGAGACGACTTGTTTCGTCCAAGGTACTGGACGCGTCTAGGACGCGCCCATGGCGTCTCAGACTTGGAGTTCGAGACGGGCAACTTCCGTACTTGGACCGAGCCCATGGCGTCTCAGACTTGGAGTTCGAGACGGGCAACTTCCGTACTTGGACCGAGCATGGCCTAGGGACATGCCGAGCTAGACCGCGTCTAGGACGCAACTAGCCCAAGCCAACCGACTTGGTCTATGACCACTCCTTATAAGTCCAGAATTTTGACTAGCTTGACCGAGACTAGTCAAAGGACATTTTGACTAAGTTTGACTTGAGTCTTTCCGAGCTTGACTTGGACCCATTGGGCCTTGAATCGAGAGGGAATTTTTTCTTGCCTTTTCTTCCAATCCCAAAACACACTTTTTCCGACATGACCCAAGCTATCCGAGAGCCCAAAACGGAGTTTTTCCGAGTTTGATTTTTGAAATGACAAAGGAAGAAACTAAGTGGGCCATAAGTCCGAATTTTACGAAAATTGACTTAGAAGCCCATTAGACATAGATATGTCACAATATCCCACGATTAGCTATACGGAACATAGCAAAACCTAGAAATGAATCTAGGTCACATAGTTTATTTATGATTGTCATATATTTTTTATGTATATGTGAATGCGTAGTGTAGTATTGCCTTTAGTTAAGTAAATGATTCTTGTTTCTAAGCACGAACGAGTATGTGCCCGAATAATACTTAGAGTATAGGGTCTAGAAAAGCCATTGATGAATTGAATGATGAGATCATGATTTGGGTGAGAGTAATGAATGGTGGTTCAAGGACGAAAACCCAAAGAACCGTTAGGCGAACAAGAATAAACTAAAAGATGAGATCTTTTAGGAAGGCTCTACTAAGATTTTACAGAAAATCTTACGAGAATTCACATAAAAACTTACGTATGAAAATCACGAATGGTTACGATAAAGTTCACAGTAACGCAAACCTGATAAAATACGTAATAATCCCTAAAAGAATTTTGAGTATAAGCCTACCCAAAAATTAGACACCTGTTGATCCCTTGTTCATCGATGTTGGGTCTGCCTCCGCAGAGTGCCAACTTTTATCTCAGGACAATACGGGTAGATCTATGAAGAGGTCTACGTGTCTAAACTGGTTTTACTCAACGAATCAGCAAAAGGGTTTTGGATTTCGAGGCAAAGGATTAAGTTTGACACTCAAGTGTGAAACTAATCAACCAAGAGTCATAGGAGCATGATCAATAAAGATGTTACTCACCCAGGACGACAGGGTTAAGGGCAGTGCACTAGTACGCTTAACTTCGAAGAATTAGGATCTTGGAATCGTATTATTCAAACAAGGGATGGAGAATTTTGAATAATATGGCAAAATTGGAAATTTTGATAGGATAACGAGTTTAAGTCACTTTGCATTCTTTACATGTAGTTTAATTATGACATTCGACGATATCTTCAACCTCTACACCGTGATGGAAAAATTGAACAACACAAACTACGTCCAATGGGAAAGAAATCTGAGAAAGGTTCTCGGAAGAAGAGCAGAAGTATTAGACAGACCGATCCCGAAAATTACAGAAACCTCTTCTAAAGAGGAACGTGAGCAAACTGACATTATCAAGATAAACTCAGGACCAGTGACAGCGCTAATGCTAGTATCCATGGAAAGGGAATATCAAGAAACTTTCATTGACATGGATGCATATAGCATCATTCAACAACTAAGGATTATGTTCAAAACACAATGTCAGATGGAAAGATTCAAGATCTTTTCATACATACTTGGCAAACGCCAGAAAGAAGGGGAACCAGTTCGACTTCATGTCTTAAGCATGATGGACCGTCTAAATGACTTGAAGTGGTTGGGATCCCTTATGGATGTTTATACGGCAATTGACACAATCTTGTCGTCCCTTCATGATAGATTTGAGCAAGTAAGGAACAATTTTAAACAAAATTTTGGATTAGTATCACTGGAAAGATTGCTTGCTATTCAGGAAGTAGCCGAAAGCAAATTCGAAGTACCTGAAAATACAGAAGAAATTCTTATTGTTCAAGAAGGTACCGACTCGGGAACGGAAGGCGTTAGGATTAGGATACGCTCTAGGACAAGAAGGGGTGGGCGAGTCCGAAGACCTAGAACGATCCTTCCTAACAAGAACTGTATATTCTATGGTAGCAGATCTCATATATGGATAAGAGATTGTCCACGCTACCAAAAAGAGCTGAACCACGGAGTTGGAAACTCCGGACAAGGTAAAAATGTTAAAAGTTGATTCAATTAAATACAATTCCCTTAAAGGTATTGGATACCTAACGCTCATCTCATTATGAATGACAGGAGCAAATGGGCGCTGAGTATTTAACTGAAAGGAGATGAACCTGTCGAAGATTCAAGGAAGCAGGAGATGAACCTGTCGAAGAGTCAAGGAAGCAATAGTTGTTGAGAAGGTTCTAGAAGGATTTTAAATCTCCTATAGGCATTACATTTATTAGATATTAGTAATTTTTCTTTCCTTTTGAAAATCTCTCTAAAATTGGATTTATGACAAATAAAGTATTTAGATTCAATATTTTATGATGTTCTTAAGAAAAGTACATATTTCAACTTATAAACATTAATGACCGAACGATTCAATTAGTTATTCTAATCTAGTCAGACAACTAGGATGAACATGAAATTCGAAAGAATAAACATGGTTCAAACTAACCGATCTGACAAGATCTCTTATGACAAAACAGAGGTCAATTAATCACTAAAACTTATGTTGGACATAAGATAGTGGTTAATGTGACTAGAATCAACTAAGTGCTCGAATTTAGGAGAAGTTTTAGAAACTTCACCTAAATCCAGTAATGAATCGGTATGACTAAAATATTGATAAGATCAATAGTCTAAGTCATAACAAGTCTTCCAAAGCGATAGTGTCTAAATAAAAACTGCATAACCACAAGAAACCAAAAAATGCTATAGAAATTGAAAGAATTCCATACGAATATGGATTTTAAAAAGATTCTAAAATAGCTTCTCAATTGTAGTCTGAGAACTTCGGATATAGTTTCTTCTTCTTCAAAAGAAGAAATATGGGGGTTTTCCCTCACAACATCGAAACAAAATTAGATTGTTGCTCTCGATGGTGTCTTCCTTGAAAAGAGTTGTTGAAGAAGACAAGTGGGAGAAAATATTCTAATCGAGCGACAAAAGAACACAATGGGAGTACGAGAAACTCACCTAACTTCTTAAGATAAGTTAAGAAGGTTCTACGACATTGTTCAGAAAACCTCATTGAGTCTTCAGAAGACTCAAATAAACTATAGCAGAACCAGACTCTGAAAATTGACTAAGAGTCAATGGAAAGTAAGAGTTGGTATCTAAACATTCATAAAAGAAATTCAAGGGTTGATTTTCTGAAAAGAATGGTTGGATTCTTGTTCGACAAGAGGGTAAATGGGAGTGAAACAAGTAAGTTTCACGTCCTATATGTGAGACATACGAGAATTGAGAAAACAGTTAAAAGAACTGACTCAATAAGACACCAGACGAGGGTAAATAAATAAATCAGACATCGAAATCTATAAAGTTATAGATTAACAGATGATAAGACTCATTCAAAAGAAGTTTTGAAGAAGTCCAACTAGAAATACTCTTAGAAAGAGATTCTACCCATCTATCATGGATCACTGCTAAGCAAGAAATTAGAACTTGGAATTTTGATGAGCAAAAGCACATATGAGGGAACACTTATGTCACAAAACATAAAGATCGATTATAAAGATGATCGATGTTTACCCACACATCTAAAAATACATAAGTATTTGATGTCGTCGCCTATAAACAATAGAGAAGTTCCAAAGGATACTTGGAGTATCTTAGAAAGTATCTCTTAAAGTAAAACTTGAAGAAAGTCATAAAAGCAATCTTCCGAAAATAATAGGAATCTTTTAGGAAGGACAATCATGTGAAAAATAATTTTTCACAGTGGGAGTCATTGCAAACTCTACTAGTAAAGAAAGAACAATTAGGACTTAAGAAGTGTTAGTTTCAGTTTAAGAAAACTGACATTATCATAAAAGCTGACGAAGGCGTTCTTCAACATGATAATGATAAGCAAAGTGAAAATGAAAAGTGGATTAAATCCACAAAACTAAACCGTCACCTTAGATCGAACATGGAAGATGTACGAATCTAAGGAGTTAGGGTCATGAAAGACTTCCCTAAGAGACTTGTAAAATTGAGCACGTAAAGAGTTTACGTGGGGAACTCACTTTTACAAAATCTTGTTATCCGAAATAAATTAAATTTATTTCGTCATCTAAATTTTGGTTTAGAATTTAGACGGTAGTTTAAAAATGACGGAAAGTTCCAGGCAGGTTTGTTAGATACGTGATCTAATGAAAGAAACCATGTTAAGTGAACATGGAAGCATTCCGTCATAAAATAACCCTAGTCCAGGACATCGATTGGACAACGATGACTTAAAAAGACTAGCATGAGTGATTGACAAGATAGCGCTGTTTCTTGGGCTATAGGAATTAGAGAATTCAAGCCAACTTCATGGGTGTATAAAGATACGCTGGAACCCACCAAGTGAGAATACTTCAAGAAGTTGAAGATATGAACGTCATAACTCTCATTTAGCAAATCAAAGAGATTCCTCAAAACATGAGTACTCGCTTGTTTTATGTAAGGAATGTCAAGCCTTGGTCCCGTCAAACGCCGCGCCGTAACAAGAGGTTATAAAAACGGAAGCCGGGTAAGACAGGATAGACATGAAATTGAGTGGGAGTACAAGAATGGAATATGTCTTCCTAACGAGAGTTAGGATGAATTATCTCTAGGCCACTTGAGGAGTGACAACTGGAAATGCATGGCCGTGCTCAAATGGATTAAAAGTTAATCATTTGATTTGACAGTTTGTCCTCCCGATCAAGAAAGTCTGATAAGTACGACGTATCAGATGAGATATGAGAGACCTGGGAATCGAGCATTGCACTTGTTCAAAGTACAAGTGGGAGACTGAAGGATATATGTCCTTAGAGTCTGAAGGTATATCCTTCTAAAGGAATGTCTTTCGACCAAGATAGCAATGCGTATGATTTGGATCATAGGATAATGATGACTTTATTGGTAGATCAATCAATCCGGTTCAATTAGGAGTTGTAATACTTAGCTAGAAGCCGCTTACGATTGTCAGATCACTTCGGTTATCCGCGATTAACATAGACCGGATCCTACAACGGGCTACACATAAGAATTGGTAACTTGAACAGTGAGAATAGAATGATGAAACTTGTAAATAGATGGATATGATCCAGTCTAAAAGATAGAAAGAATCGGGCTCGAAAAAGTAGTCTGAAAAGGTAAAAACCCACTTTTAAGGGGCAACCAGGGATTCCCTTAAGGGGAGATCCCTGGCCGACCTAATTAAAGGGGTGGACCGGACAGAGCAAGCCCATTAAGGGCTTCTCTGGCCGGCCATACCATGGGGAACCCCTAATTACGGTTTTCCCCATATTAAAGAGTCCTGGTTAGTTTAAACACTAACTTGTGTTTATCTTTTCTGAAGGGACTTCTAGGATTCCTTATTTGAGTATGACTCTACTAAGGTAATGCCTATATAAAGCCCCATTATGAGTTCAGAAAAGGTGTGGAGTTTTCTCAGAAAAAATCATTTCTCTCACACATCTTAGAGATAAGAAGATTTTGGAGAAAAGTTCTCATTCTTTCTATCAAGTCTAGAAGAAGCAGTTCTTCATCTCAACCTTCAAGAAGGTCCTAACTGACTTAAAGAAGGGAGTTCGAGTTATACAATTCGGTGTCTCAAGTAGAGGAGCTCCACTTGAAGCTCTTTATCTTCCGAATACTGGTCAGAATTTTTTTCGTGAGAAAGCGAATCCAGCTATTCTTCTTCATTCTAGTTCATTGATATGTTTATGTATAGATCCTGGACAACCTAGTGTTAATCATAAGATGATTGAGATTCCTCTACCAACACTAGTAACATGATTAGGTTATGTATTAGATACGTGTAATTCCCAACATGGGGCGCGTCTGGACCGAGGAACATGTCACGTTTGGAACATGTTGTCCCTAGTCCGACCAGTGCTAGGCCCTTGACCGAGACTTATCTTGGGGTTTCTCGAGACTAGTCCATGGGTCTTTTGACCAAGTTTTACTTGGGTCTTTCGAGTTGATTCGGGCCTTGAATTAAGTGTGAGGTTTTACCGTTTCTTCTTCCCATTCGAACTAATTTTTTCTGAAAGTGACCCGGGCCATCCCAAGGCCTTAACGGTGATTTTCCAAAACGATTTTGAAATCTTTGAGGATAAAACCGAAACGTGCCATTAGTCCAAAATTTTACAAAAATAAACTTTAGGCACGTAAGACATGGAGATGTCGGTAGTTTATCCCAAATGGTTATTTAGGAAACAACAAACCTAGATTCGAGCTTAGAAGCGAATCTCAGACATACTTTGGTGTTTTATGGATGTCATATTATTATGTATGTTTGAATGTGAATGAAGAGACTAGTATGGCCATAAAAGTGTTTTATTCTTGTTTGTAAGCACAAATGTGTGCCCGATGTAATAATTCTTTAATTTCGGCTTATACGATTTGCGAATCGTTAAGTCTTGTAATTAGAGTTTAAAGGGTCTAAAAGAGTTCATTGAAGAATCGAAGGATGAGATCGTGCTTCAAGTGGGAGAAATCAATGGAGGTTCGAGGATGGAGATCCATGCGAACTAACGCGAAACAAGCGAATACCTGAAAAGATTAGATCTTTTAGGTTAGGGGTCATACTAGGATCTAGTCTGCTTGATTTATTTTCTCGCTCGCATTTACTTATTTACGTCTTCTGTTGTGGATGATTATGTTAGAGTTCACAGTAATGCATGCATGATAGAAACGTAAAAGTCCCCAAAAGAATTTTGAGTAAAACCTACCCAGATTAAGACACCTGTTGAGACCTTGTTCATCGATGGTGGGTTTACCTATGAAGAGGTCTACATGTCTAAATGGTTATTCTCAACGAGTCAGCAAAATAGTTTTGGACTTCGAGGCAAAGAATGAGTTTGACACTCAAGTGTGAAACTCATCAACCAAGAATCATAGGAGTATGATCAGTAAAGAGTTTACTCACCCAGGACGACGAAGTTAAGGGCAGTGCCCTAGTACACTTAACTTCGAAGAAATGGGATCTTGGAATCATATTATTCAAAGGGGGACGGTTTTAATTGGATAATATGGCAAAACTGTTTTGAAGGAGATGTCCTTCTGCAGAAGTGTCCTTCGAACAAGGTAACAATGCGATCACTTTTTCAGCTAGAATAATGATGAACTAATTCGGAAGATCATCCCGTCTGGACGATTTAGGGGTCGTAATGCTTTGCTAGAAGCCGCTTACGATCATCGGATCACTTCGGTAATTCGCAGCTAACATAGACCGGATCCTACAACGGGTTACACATAAGAGTAGTAGCTTGATCGGAGAGATTTGACTAGTGGGAGCTAGGCTAAAGATGGATTAGATCCAACTAAATAGGTCAAAAGGGTTCGAAAGACGATTCGAACAAAGATAGAAAGAACCGGGCGCGAAAAGGGTGCCCAGAAGCAGGCTCAAAGGGTCGGCCATATGATGGCCGACCAAGGTGAGTTGGCCGGCGAGGCCAATCCCATAGTGGGTTGATGGCCGACCACACTAAAGGGGAAACCCAATAAAATCCTAATTTGAGTGGGACTCTTATTTAGGCGTTCTCTATATAAAGGCCAGTTGGAGAACAAAAAAGGTGTGGAATTTTCTCAAAGAAAATCAACTTTCTCGAACATCTTAGAGAGAGAGAGGATTTTAGAGAAAAAAACTCTCATTCAATCTATCTAGTCAAGAACATGGGTTCTTCTCAAGCTTCCATTAAGTTCTAGCAGACATTAAGGACGGGAGATCAAGTTAACCTACTCGGTGTCTCAAGTAGAGGAGTGACAATTGGAGCTCTTGATCTTCGCATGCGATTGGAAAGGTTCGAGGGAAAAATTACGATTAAGGTATTCTTTTTCCCGATTCTAGTTCTTATTAGTCCTTGCATATGATTTTGGTTAGCTAGTGTTAAACATAGAATGTTTGAGATTCCGCTTGCAACCCTAGTTAGAGTCTTAGAGACCTACAAAACCCCAACAGAACCCTCTCCATATCTTCCCTCTCTGAATCTATACTAGAAATCTGTTGACTACTCCATCTTAAGTGTCTAGCAAGAGGCGTGCTGACAGTTTTAGATTTGTCCAGATAAAACCTTTGAAATATCTTCTCAATGTGCTTCTCCCGAGATAAGTGAATCAACCTGTTCTCTCTATCTCGAACAATTCTTATAGCAAGAATCTGCTTTGCTGGACCCAAGTCTTTCATGGCAAAGAACTTGCTAAGCTGTTTCTTCAAGTCTTGGCTTCTTCTAGAGTTACTGCTCACAATCAACATATCATTAACATACATCAACAAGATGATAAAATCATCTTCACCAAATTTCTGAATAAACACACAATGATCTGAAGTAGTCTTGTTATAACCATGTTCCCCCATAACTGACTCAAACTTCTTATACCACGGTCTCGGTGCCTGTTTCAATCTATAAAGGCTTTTCTTCAAGCGACAAACCTAGTCCTATTTTCCCTTCTTATCAAAGCCTTCGGGTTGCATCATGTCAATCTCTTCCTCCAAATCACCATGGAGAAAAAAACAGTCTTTACATCTATCTGCTCAACTTCTAGATCAAGGCTCGCTGCCGATCTAGTTGCAACCCGAATGGATGACATCTTCCCAACAGGAGAGAATATTTCATCGAAATCTATTCCCTTTCTTTGGCTGAATCCTTTCACAACCAAGCTAGCCTTATATTGAGGGAGCAAACTGGTTTCATCGTGCTTAACTCTAGGCACTCACTTGTTAAGCAATCCTTCTTACCCTTAGGTAACTTCACCAGCTCAAACGTATGGTTCTCCTCCGTAGAATCCATCTCGTCTCTCATGGCATTCCATCATTCATGTTCATGTTTATCTTCCGAAGCTTCACCAAAGCTTTCAGGTTCTCTTCCATCAGTAAGTAACACATACTCACTAGGATCATACCTTGTCGAACGCCTCAGACCTCTCTCAGATCTTCTAACAATAGGGAGGTTCTCGGTAGTTGGTGTTCCATCATGATCGTCACCATGACCACAAATACTATCTTCTTGTGCGGGAGCATTAACACCGAGTGTATCAACTTGAACCTCAACCTCTACATGACCATCGACAGATGTAGAAGGAGCAACCTTGAAATTTATTAAACCTTCATAACCTTGAGCTGGATTTTCGGACTTGTCAATGTCCTTAATCGTTTGATCTTCCATGAACACAACATCTCTGCTTCTGATGAGCTTCTTCTCCATTAGGTCATAGAATCTATACTCAAAATCATCCTAACCATAACCGACGAACACACATTGTCGCGATTTCATCTCAAGCTTTGACCTTTCATCTTTGGGAATGTGTACAAACGCCTTACACCCAAAGACCTTCAGATGACAATAAGAAATATCCTTACAGGTCCAAACCCTCGCTGGACTATCACCCTCCAATGGAGCACTTGGTGACAAATTCAATACATGAACAACCGAGCTCAACGCCTCTCCCCATAAAGTCTGCGCCAAACCTAACTGTGAAATCAAGCATCTAACTCTCTCGACAATCGTCCTGTTCATCCTCTCAGCCAACCCATTTAATTGTGGAGTCTTGGGTGGCGTCTTCTTATGCAAAATACCGTGTTCCCTACAGTAAGCATCAAATGGTCCAGAATACTCTCCACCGTTATCACTGCGAATGGACTTCAGCTTCTTGCCCGTCTGTCTCTCCACCAATGCTACAAAATGCTTGAAATATCTCAAAAACTGATCTTTGGACTTCATAAGATAAAACCACAACTTTCTAGAGTGATCATCAATGAGCATGACAAAATATGATGCACCACCAAGAGATTTTGTGTTCATTGGACCACACATTCGAATGCACCAGATCAAGTATCTCAGGTTTTCTAGAAGATCCAAAAGACTTAAACGAGATCCTGTGTTGTTTCCCTGCAAAACAATGTTCACACTTTTGTAATTGCAAACTAGAGATACATGTAATGGCATCCCTCTTTGATAACACACGAGTCTCTTATGCCATAACTCCATGGCATCATCATTTTCCACTTCATTAACTCCATCCATGGAGGCCTTAGCTTTCATTCAATAGAAAGATGAAAATTTATCACCTCGAGTCACAATCATAGAACCCCGCGAAAGTTTCCACTTACCCTCTCTGAATAAGCTATAGAAACCTTCATCATGAAGTCTCCCTGTAGAAATCAAATTCAACCGCATGTCTGGGGCATGCTTAACTCCTTTAAGCAACAACCTAGTACCAATACTAGTCTCCAAGCAAATATCGCCAATCCCAACAACCTGACCCAAACCATCATTACCCATCTTCACGGAACCATGACTACCCGAAGTATAGGAATAAAACAAATCCCTCCGTGATGTAGCATGAGTAGTCGCTCCACTATCAATAACCTAACTGGATTCACAGGATGCAACATTAATAACATCACTCTCACAGAGTATAAGAAACTCATCTTCAGTAACAGTCACTCTCTCTTCACTATCTTTTTGCTTCTTTCCTTGCTTACTCTCTTTCTGCAACAGTCAGCAATTATGTTTTAAGTGCCCTTTCTTATGACAATAATGACACTCCACATTAGAAAATTTATTAGATTTACTCATGCGTCTTCTCTTCTGGACTCTCTATGTGAACTTCTCCCCCGCGACTCAGTAACTAGCATATCTGAATGCGAAGAAATAGGATTTGATTGCCTCCTAGTTTCCTCATTCAAGACACTGTTCTTCACTAATTCCATTGAGATATATCCTTTATAAGTATAATTACAAAGAGACATCATGAACACATCCCAAGAATTGTGTAACGTACCAAGAAGCCATAAATCGTGAATCTCCTCATCAAAGTTTATACCCATGTCAGATAGTTTATTGAGTAACCCCTGGAACACATTCAAGTGATCAGTCGCGGGAGTTCCCTCTTGATATCTAAACTCGAGCAATCTTTTCATCATATACATCTTATTGTTTCTTGTCTTCCGAGCATACAACTACTCCAGCTTCAACCACAAAGAACGAGAATTAGTCTCATTCTCAATATGACGGAACACATTTTCATCTACCCATTGCCTCATCAAACCACAAACTTGGTGATGTAGCAATGTCCACTGATCAATAGTCTTCTCATCGGGGTTCTTGTCATGAAACATTAGAACGTGAAATTCCTTCACAAAGAACAAGTCATCCATCTTAGCCTTCCATAGATGATAATTAGCACCATTCAAATGTATCATTCTACCCATATTTTCCATCATTAACACAAACACACCAATAACCAAATTTATCACAATCCAAAGAGCTCTCTAACCTGAAGCTCTGACTTGTTGGGAAAAATGGGTTGAGTCGACGCGGCGAAAATATAAGCTTTCCCCCTTTGTGTTAGTTATGAGTATAATATGAAGAATAGTAGGAGCAATAAACAAAGAACTGAAAGTAAATAAGACAATAATTTTTAACGTGGAAAACCACCTCAATATGAGTAGTAAAAACCACGGGACTAGTAGTCAAACCAAATCAATAATTGAGTTGCAAACTACGCCCTCCTTGTTCAAAAGAAAAAAAATCTGAGGCTCAGACTCCAAAAGGATTCAATCTCAAACACGAAGAAACTCTCACAAAAAAAGAACAAAACAACCCAAAAATATGCAGTGCAAAGCGATCCTAAATTCACTAGGATCCAGCCACCAAATATCAATCACACCGTACATATACTAGATGAACAAGTCAGAATACCTTTGCAAAATTTCAGCTTAATCGGAGAAGATCTCACCGTCGGATTTTCCGAACAACGAGGACTACGCGTGTAGAAAAAGTTCAACCCCTTCTTCTCGGCAACCTCTTTCTCTCTCCTCTCTTCTCTTGTCCGTTTCTATTTGTGCTCTGTCTTTCCAATTAAGATTAAGGAAACTCGACTCGGGTTCGAGTTTGGTTTACTAGACCAAACCTAACTAGGTTTCCCCACTAGCAGGAAACACCCAACATTTTACTCATATATATCTAATATATATTTATTTCTATGTACTCCCTTGGCATACCTCATTGCTGAGGTGGCTAATAAGACGAGGTATTTTGGTCTTCTTACAGTCTGAAAATACAATAAAAATACTAAAATACCCCTTGTCCTATTAGAGGAGGTAACCTGTGAGTCCCCCTATCAGCTCCGACATATCTCTGTGTGTGAAAGTTTTCGACCGACAAACTTGCATTTCTTAGCTGACAAACTCCTCGTAAACGTAGGTTTTGAGAGATCTTAATAACCTTATTCTTAATAATATGAAGATCCTTACCAAATACCAATAAGCAAATAAAAAAGATTTAAAGAAGCGAAAAGACCTGTCAATCGAGATTAGAATTTCATCAGATTGAAGTAAGGTTACAAGAGAAGTAGCAAACACGTAAATAAATAGTAGAGAAAAAAGCTAAAAAATTCTTAAAGCGTAAATGACTAAACTAGCCAAAACTCTACAACCCCTCAAACTCATGGTGCAACATTGGAAATCATGAGGAGTTTGTCAACTAAGAAATGAAAGTTATGTACCAAATTGACTTGGTGAACAAGTCAACTATTAGCACCGTGAATGATCCATTTGATAAACTAATGGTGCCTTGAGTGAAATAGTGTTTAGTAAAATGACAAGCAATTCCAATGTACGTTCTGTATTTGTGAAGCAATTCAATGGAAACACCCATGTCTGCAAGTAACCAACGTAACCAAACTATTGAAGGATATATTCGTTCGGTCTGAAGGAGATGTCCTTCCGAAGGAGTGTCCTTCGACCAAGATGACAATGCGATCAATTTTTCGGTTAGGATAACGATGAATAAGTTATGAAGATCATCCAGTCGGTCCAATTAGGGGTTGTAGTGCTTTGCTAGAAGCCAACTACCATCTTCGGATTACTTAGGTAATTCGCGGCTAACATAGACCGGATCCTACAACGGGTTACACATAAGAGTGGTAACATGATCGGAGAGATTTGACTAGATGGGACTAGGCTAAAGATGGATTGGATCCAACTAAATAGGCCAAAAGGGTTCGAATAGAGATTCGAAACAAGATAGAAACAATGGGGCATAAAAGGGAGTGCCCTTAAGCAAGGCTACTATGGCCGACCACATAAAGCCCATAATGGGCTGATATGGCCGGCCACACTAGGGGATGCCCTAATTAGGGTAAAACCCTAATTAGGGAATTCCAGAGGACTAAAACTCCTTTATGCTTATCTTTTCTTAAGGAGACTTTTTTGGATTCCTTATTTGAGTATGACTCTACTAAGGTAATGCCTATAAATAGTCTCATTAGTAGTTCAGAGAAGGTGTGGAATTTTCTCAAGAATACACATCTCTCTCTCTCACAATATACAACTAGTGGAGAGAGGAGATTGTAGAGAAAAAGGTCCCATTCTATCAATCTAGTCAAGGAGAAAGGTTCTTCTCAACCTTCTATTAAGTCCTAGCAGACATTAAAGAAGGGAGATCAAGTTAACCAACTCGGTGTCTCAAGTAGAGGAGCGACGATTGAAGCTCTCGATCTTCACAAGCGAATTGGAATGGTTCGAGGGAAAAACGCGAAAAGGTATTTATCTCTCTTCTAGTTCATTGTTTAGTTCATGTATAATCGATCCTGGTAATCTAGTGTTAACATATAGATGTTGAGATTCCGCTTAGAACACTAGATTTAATGTATTAGATACGCATGAAACCCTACAACTATCACAGTACAACAACTTTACTAGATGATCTAAATACAATAATATATTTCTTACTCATCCGGAGAATAATGGAATTATCCACAAATGCACAATAATTCATAATGGACTTGCGGTTGTGCAATCGTTCACCCACTCTACATTGGAATATGGTCGTAACATCAAGAAGAAGTCAAAGAGACAAAGAGAGTCTGGAAATAAGTACCTCGAAGATATCTTAAAATAACAAGAATAACTATCCAATGAACGGTAGTAGCTGGACCCACAAATTGACTAACATCATGCAGAACATAGAGAGATCTACTAAGCTACCAACAATAATAAAATATAGTGTAGGATCTACCAAAGGAATACCATCTATAAAATAATATGTGAATTAAGATAAATAAAGGTGTCAGTTGTCTGAGTATCAATAATACGTGCACGTGCAATACTATCATTTAGGATAACAAAATTGCTACTTCTGAACTTAGAATTGTTTCTTGTACTTCAGGGACAAAACCTTGGAACTCGGAAGCCTCCCAACGTTCAAGTCAGTAAAGTGTTCTTACAATTAAAGAATTTAGTCGAAAGCCCGAAATTAGACTTTGAACCTTTGATTGATTGATTGCTTGCCTAGTTTAGGGTGAACCTGTTCCTTATATAAGATCATTTAGCCAACTGCAGATAAGCAGCGGTAAGGATCCACCGGCTTAAGATGAAACTTCTATTTCGTTGCCGTAATAAGATAAGTTTCCTTATTTGAGGATATTTTGTATTTTAGATAATTGTGTTGTCGACCTTGTATATTTTGTGGGAAAGTTTTCTCCCGGGGGACTCTTGTGTCCCAAGTTACTTAGATACTGATAATATTTTATGTCCCATATCCATGATCCAATTCGGGCTTAGGTTTGAAAAATATCAGACACGCTTCTACATCCCCTCCATTATGGGATTAAGGTATCGGCTTTACTTTCGCAAACGTCCCTCACTTCTCTAAAACCCATGGAAATCTGATTGTATTTAGAGTCAAAGCAAGGCTTAGGCGCCTAGCATACTCGTACTCACTCCCCTTCCCCAAGTTTTGGGATTGAGTGATGGAGCTCTTTCGAATTCATCCCCCTGGTTAACTGTCACGAGTTGACCCATTGGATTCTTAATCATTTCTTGACTTGCGTACTTAGTCAACTGATTACCACTATATGGATCATCACATTATAATGAACTAAATTAAAAAGTTTAACTGAAACAAATACATTGTGGCTAAATGGTAAAGTTATTTCCAGTTTGCAACCACTACAAAAAATATGTTTTGAACCTGCAAATCTTCTAGTGCACCAGTAAACAGTAACCATGATGAGAATGCCATAGATAAAAAGTAGAAGAATGACTCAAACGAAAATGAGATAAGTCAAATGTAATAGCTCCTAGATCAAGTACTTTTAAGTTCTCTACAAAATATAATGCGCTATGTCTACGCCTTGTCCGAATCATATTTTGAGCTTGTATATCCTGCATATAATAACTTCAAAAAGAAAAGAAAACCAAACATCAAGAACAACACAAGTGCCTCATAGAACCAAAATTTAGAGGGTGATTCCAAACATGTAGAATATTTAAAGAGATATATGAGGTGTGACGACAGAGCCAATACAACCTAATGATGTCAGTGTGCCATCAATGGTCCTGACTGGAAGGTGAGAGAAGACAAACCTTTAAAATAGGACTCAAGGCATGTGGGTGCATGACTAAGAATCTCTGAACTGATCTACAAGTGAGTTTGATGCGGTACTAAAAGACATAAGAGCTAAAACGTATATATGAAACGAGACATACTTGAAATGTGTTTGCATAGTAAGAAATTTCTAAAACATTTAAACGTAATCAACCACATTATTAATTTAAGACATAATGGGTAACTAAAATCGAAAGAGTCTTTGGTGGTATAAGTGTTGCACTGTTATTTGGGCGAAATCTCGTATACGAGTAACCAGGCGAAGTGCCTCCAAAATGCCAAGAATGGTGGGTTTGACCTCTCGATGCAACACACAGTGGACCACAATTTATTTGGCTCGTAAACTTCATTAAAAAAAGGAAAGGCTGACAGACTTCCAAAACGCGAGGTCGACCGACCTTTTGAACGCGAGGTCGACCGACCTTCAGAACGCGTAGTCGGCCGACGTCAGACTTAGGTCATTAAAGATTCGAGATCCTCGGACAAACGTAGCTTGTAACGCCTTTATCACCGGCTTCGCTCCAGTAAGGCCCCTTTATCCCTATATAAGGAAACAACTTCACCAAGAAAGGGATAGAGTCCAAACTCGCCTACTTCTCTGCAACCAGTGTTATCTATTACTTACCTTCATTCCTTTCATGTTCGGCATTCGACCATCTTGTAGAGTCGAGCTCCATCTCCTTTACGAGATTAGGCTCCAACGATGGTGATTTCTTCCATACAATTAAATTAGTTTTTTTACACAGCTTTGGGGAGTAAGGAAAATCTCTTAGGCATAAAGACTTAGCCAATAAATATTGACTCAGGGGGCATATTCTTACTACCTCTCTCTCGATCTCTTACTCTATCTATCACTCTCACAATTTCTTTCTCTCGTTCTCTTACTCTCTATTTCCCACTAACTTTCTCTCTAGTGTTTCTCTCTCGATCTTTATCTCTCTCCCTCTCTTACACAAACACAATTCCGTCAAAGGGGAGTATTCCCATAGTCGGAATCAGACCTTGAGGAGGGCTTCTGGCAAAACCATCCTTGGGGTCCCCCTTCGTTGGAGTTCTGTGAGAGAGGAAGCAATCGTGAGATAAAAAGATGACGAGTTAGAAAGAGAGAAAGCGACCTAGAGAAAGAAATATCGAGAGCTAGAGGGAGATTGAGTAGTAAAACGAGATGGAAAAAGAGAAATAGGGACAAATACTGAGAGAGGTGGAGGATAGATCGAGAGAGAAGGCACAATGAGTGACAAATGAGAAAAGAGGAAAGAGAAGAGGTGGCAATGGTGGTCGAAATGGTTGTGGTAGGAAGTTGTGGTGGTGAAGGTGATAGAGAAGATGAAGATTAGGAGGCAATGTTTCATTAAGTTAATTTTTTAGCTAAAAGAATTATGCCTCGAAATCGTAAAAGAGAAAAAAAAACATGAATTCCCTATAAATATTTATTTTTTAGAGGTTACTCCTTCCGTCCCATTTTGTTTGGGTCTTATTCCTTTAAAGGAAGTCCCAAAATGTTTGCCCACTTACCTTAAATATGGCTCATTTATTAGTAATTTTATTGTCATTTTCCAATCCACCCTTACTTTTAATAAGGTTTCACACTACTTCCAATATAGTATTTATTTTAACTCTTAAAGTAACTATGGGTAGATAAAGAAAATACATTTAGTTAAGAAGCAATAAATGAAAGGGGTAGTTTCTATATATGTCAAATAATATAGAAAATAAGTAAAAAAACATATAACATTTGAAAATTATTATTGAGGTCAAAACATATACAAATACTAAAATATCCTTTTTGTGTAACTAAATTCTTTTATTTTTCTTTAAATTTTAAATCGATATAACTTTTTTTGAGATGTCGGATTTCTATAAAAGTTATATATTTAGAAATGATTTTTCATTAGTTTACTAACAAGATCCACTTTCAATACTTTTTTTTCAAAAAAAAGACCCGGGAAAAAAATGTCGTTTTTTTCCTTACGTTTTACTACAAACACGTGTTTGCAACAATTTGTTTTGCAAACAAGTGTTTGCAAATAAGTTCTGCAAGCACATGTTTGCAACAATCTGTTTTGGAACCATGTGTTTGCATAATGTAAACTGCAAATTGTATGTGCAAAATATAGATGATATGCAAGCTTACCAAAATATAATCTTAAGTTCCATATCTTGCAAACTCGATTTGCAAATCGAGAATGTAAACGAAGAGTACCGACTACCTATCATAACCAAGAACCAAAGAAGTACGGTTTCGAATGTCACCACAACCATCTTTATTGCTCATAGTCTTTCTTTTCTTGCTCTTCATGATTTTTGTTTCTTCTTCTCTTTTTGGTTTTCCTTCCATCTGCTTGTCCCTACTTGTTGGAATCAATGAGAGCCCAATGATATGGTAATGGGTATTTACAAATTCAACATAAAATCAATTACTAAACCCAAATCAAGCTCATTAAATAGCTAAAATTTAATTCTTTTTCCACAAATCTGGATTGAATCTTTAATCAATTAAAAAAAGGGAAGAAAAAAGAAAACCCAATTAAAGTTCACCTGACCAGCATCAATCTTCAACAAATCTCTTTTAATCCTAGAATTTGTCTGTTCAAAAACTTTCATTTGAACCCTCATAAGCCTACTAGAACAATACACCATCCATTTCTTGATGGAGACCATCTTCCTATTGGGCCTCACGGCCATGGTGATAGTGGGCCTCACGGTCAAGAAGCTACATTAGCGTAGTTTCTATAATTAAGTATTTAGGGTTTCCATAATTATGAGTATTAGAAATCAAGGAAAGTATTATTAGTAGTTATCTTATTTCCTTATTTGAGCCTATCTAGGAAAGTACAATCTCTATATAAGAGAAGTCTAGTCTGTCTTTATTAAGCAGATCAGAGAATATTATCAACCAAGTTTATTATTATTCAAGTTATTAATCAAGTTTATCGTTATCAGTTTTATTTCGTTAGTTTAGTTTATTAACAATGGTGGATTCCATTACTTTTACGCTTCCGCAACAATCTACATCAGCTGGTATTCAGAGCTTTAAAAATCTGGGAACAAAAGATGAAATTTTTTTCATGGATACATCTCTCCTTGAGTGTTGGAAAAATTTTCCACGTTTAGATTGGGATCCCTTTCGAGATTCTAAACAATTTTATGTTGATCGAAAATATCCAGAAAAAATTAATACCGTTTCTAAAATTCCTCTCTTCGACGGTCAATATCATATAAATTTTTGGATTCAACATATGGAAGATTGGTTCATAAACCAAGATATCCACGATGAAGATAAGGTTTTTCTCATCGAACAACATATGTCCGAAAGAATCTATGAACAATTCAATGCAATGCAATGGGGACTCATTAATCAAGGGAAAAAATTCGTAGACGATTGGACTACATTGAAAAGCATCTTCAGGTATGTTTTTCTTCCTTTAGATGAATATTTTTCATATGTGGAGACAAATATTGAATCAAGTAGACAGTTCTCCAATGTTACTTCGGTCACCGTGTTCGATAGTATTGAAAAAGAAGTTCTTGACAAAAAGAACATAAATTTCTCAGTGATTGAGGAAAAAGAAGAACAAAGTGAATTATCCAAAATTCCTTTGACTACCATGGTCGACACTGTTGAAGGAGATTTTCTTGATAAAATAAATACTAGTTTTTCAATGACGGAGAAAGAAAAGTTCAATGAGATGAATAACACAAGCTCACACAAATTATTTGCTCCGTATATAATCCCGGGAGAAGAATTAGTTGTGTCGAATCATAAAATAATTTCTCCTCTATTGATTTCTTCATGGCTTTCAACTTCAAAGAATCATACAAACCAATCTTCATGGCCATCCATTGTTTTTCCAAGAACAAGACAGGTTGTATATGTGACCTCTTTCGTCAAACTAAAAGACGACGGACGATGTCGCAATTTACTAGACGTATCTACGTTGGTATTGCTTTTGCGAGTATCTTGGCAATATATGTTTCCCATTATAATTGGTGATATTGTCAATATTTTTCTTCTTCGGATTTTCGGCAATTTTCGTGAAAAGTGGGAACTAAGGATTGCCTTCAAACTCGTCGTCGAAGTTACCTTCAACATCGCTGATATATATCCTCATTACTTGGACGATCCGCTTTATGACAACACCAACTTGAGGGCAAGTTGTTCCACAGCGGGGGAGTATGATGGAGACCATCTTCTTATTGGGCCTCACGGCCATGGTGATAGTGGGCCTCACGGTCAAGAAGCTACATTAGCGTAGTTTCTATAATTAAGTATTTAGGGTTTCCATAATTATGAGTCTTAGAAATCAAGGAAAGTATTATTAGTAGTTATCTTACTTCCTTATTTGAGCCTATCTAGGAAAGTACAATCTCTATATAAGAGAAGTCTAGTCTGTCTTTATTAAGCAGATCAGAGAATATTATCAACCAAGTTTATTATTATTCAAGTTATTAATCAAGTTTATCGTTTATCGTTATTTTATCAGTTTTATTTCGTTAGTTTAGTTTATTAACAATGGTGGATTCCATTACTTTTACGCTTCCGCAACAATCTACATCATTTCTGTAATAGCCTGTGTTCTCTCATTATCATCACCAAACCTCACGAACTCGTAAACTTTAGAACAACCAGTATTTGAGTTTATGACAACTGTAGCTCCTTTCACAGATGTGTATTTACTTGCAAAAGCTTCTTGCAATATTATATCAATAACATCCGAAGCTAAATCTCCTACAAATATAGTGATTTGAACCAATATCCGAACGTTTATCTCCCATGCTAAACGATGCCCAATTCAAGTGAAAAGTTGATCAGTATTCGGCATTGCAGCACCATTTAAACTCTGAAGAACCTTCTCTGCTGCTGCATGAAAATAGAATTCGACAAACCCATATCCCTCTGTTTGACCCAGTCTGCTTATTCCGAGTGACCTTAATCGAAACCACCTGCATAATTCGCGACACTAAACTTGATAACCGAAATCGTTTATACTCTCAAATATGCAACTAATTTATATGCATTGAACAGAAACACTAATTTTAACCAAAAATTGAGTCTTTTTAGTAGTTTTTGTGAGAAAAGTTGGAATCTTTATCATTCATTTCAATCAGATCTCTAAATACCTTTAAAATCGAAACCTAATTGTATCATATTTGAGCTCAGAAATAAAATAAAAGGAAGAACCTTATCTAGAATCAGTAAAACCAAATAAGGTGAGGTAGAGAGAAAGAGGAAACCTCTCTGGTATGAATAAAGCAACTGCGAAGATAATTCTCATCCATCCAATAATGAAGATCTCCAATCAGATGGTTTTGTTTTCATCATTAGATCCTTGTTGTTGATGAAGTTGATAAGGAATGAAAGGTTGATGAAATGGTTGAGGCATCATCGAATGATGATGATGATGATGCGGCCGCCGGATACTGCATATTCATTCATTGTTGGGGTTGTGGCTATTGTTGAGAATCAGCACCATTTGTTGATTTCATCATCTTTCTCTCAAGAAATGAAATTTCAGTTTCGATGGAAATTTCGGTCGGTCCAAAAGTGTGAACGTTTCAGTGTGGAAACCTTACAAATCTATAAAAATGATAGAAATATAGTGCAATTATATATACAACTCTTTAATCATTATAAATGTAAAAAAGATGTTATATATAGTTGATATAGAGAGCAAACATGAAAAAAATATAGCTGATTTGTAACAAAATCTGTTACTTTTGGGGGTATATACAATTACACAATTAGGTTAGGAGGGTAAATTTAGTAATTTAAACTTAAATTGTTACATCAGGGGGTAAATTACTAAGCTTACAAATTATATATACTACAAAGTAAAACCCATGAAAGCTCTATAGGCCCCTCATATTACTGCAATAGGCTCCCTGCATAGCTGAAAGTTTGAAGGGGTTCATTTGTTTATGGGGCGCCTACTGCAATAAATTGGGGCGTCTTAAACACTTCCCAAAATAAACCCTAAATACATTAGGGTTTTTTCGGCCGCACGACATTCACCTTCTTCCTTCTTCTTCGAGCCTGCTCTCTCTCTCTAGGGTTCTTCCAAAAACCTCAATCTTCTCAAGTTAGAACGAAAATTTCTTAGGGTTATATCTGTGAAGATGATAAATAAGCAAATAGAAAAGAAATCAAGCGAAATTTCGCCAGATTTCGATCGAAAATCTGTACGAAATATATGTAAGTGGCTTTTCGTTTCCCTAATTTTAAAAACCGACATATTTCGGCAATTTCGACCGAAATATGTCGATTTTTCATTTCTTGCTTTCTCTATGTACTTTTTCTCTTTACTTTAGTTGGTGAAAAGATCGGTTTTTTTTTCTCAGAGAGAGAAGACAAAGATCTGAGTGTAGAGAGAGAAATAGCAAAAAATCGGAACTGGTTAGTACGAAGATGAAAGAGGAAAAAAGATGCTTATGAGAGAGGATCCGTCGAAGCATCATAGAAGAAGATCCGTCAAAGCATCGGAGAAGAAGAAGATTCGTCGACGGTGAAAAAGAGGAATAAAGCAAAAGCCCTAAAATTTCTGATTTTCTTGTGAGAGAAAGTGAGTTTTCCAGAAGGCTATTTTTGAGAACAGAAAAATTAGAAAATGACCTTATTGATAATTACTCATATATTATTTTAAATTTTATGTATTATTATCCATAATGTTTTGACAACTTATAGTGAATAGGAAAAGTTATTTGCTTTTTTAGTTATTGTGTATAATTTTTTGACCTAATCAACCATTTTTCGTAAATAAAAATTCTTAATAAGTTGAATTTCCTAAAAAATCAAACTAATAGGAACAGACAGAGTGTTTATTTCCCCGAGTTGCGGCCAAAATAAATGGGAGTAAAGTTTTAATAGATAAAATTTTCATGTAGACGTTGACCTAGATGAATTATCCTAAAGTATTAGGAGCATAAAATTTGGACATGTTCCTTCTCCAAGCTTGCACCTTGTTAAAGGAATGGACAAGAGACAAGAAGGGAGGGAAGGGATAACTCCGTACGACCTTCACAAATTCGAGAAACAGACAATTTTGACGATTTGCATTTTTCAAGGGACCCTGAAATCAGTCAGCCTAATAATTAATCTGGGAACCCTGATGTCATGTGACCATATTTAATAGGTTGTTCTACAAATAGTATGGTTGTATTAAATAGGCATTGTTGTAGTGGAATTGACCAATATACCCATGTTCATTTAGTTACCCCTTTCCTCTAATGTTAAAACTTCAATAGTGGTTCTTTCACCCTAATTTCCACAGGAGGTTCACTTGAAAAAGGGCGCCATTAAAATCACCCCGCTGAAATGTTATCACCGGCTGGACTAAAAGCAAGCAATCCGGAAATTTGAAATGTTATAGGGTTTCGAAAATCTATTAACATCCCGAGTTGTTCTTTTTTTTTTTTGAGAAACTGACTAGAATCTGCGTTAGTCGTTACCAAACATTGATACATCATTAAGATGTGATACGCACGATAACCGCCTATGTTAAACCGATAATGAAAGAGGTCTAAAGCCCGACAACAAAGAGCCTAAAGCCCGACAAAATCTACTTTTATTTAATGCCTAAATTACATGGAATAAATCTTGGCGATAAACTGCTTCCACCGAGACTCGATCGGAAGAGCTCATGGGCTTAAGAGGGATGTCCTACCATTACACCAAAGGGTGGTGGACTCCGGGCTTGTTCCTAAGTCTTAACACAATTAACTTGTCGTTTTCCGTTGACTCCTTTCTCTCTTCTTTCTCTATTTCTACTATCCTCACTTGTTCAAATTATGTCTTCATGCATAAGCCTGAATTTTAGTGATTTTGGTTGAGTAAAACGTCAACCTAGAATTTCCATCATGGGACGGTGTTTATCCAGACTTTCTTTCTAGCACACGAACTATATCAGGCTCACTGCTAGCACACGGACCACACAGTACTCTGTGATTTTGTGTAAGCTTTCGGAGTGTACTTGTTCTAGGATCTCTCAGATAGGATAGTCTGAGAGATTTGTACTTGTAGTTTTTTCTTCAACTTATACTTGTAAGTTCTTTTTTGTCGTCTTAATTTTTTTGGTCGGACATGACACCCCAAGACTTCTCAGAGAGTCATGAGATTACTAATTGCAATAGCATCTATCCACAATCTAGAAGTACATCAATGGATGTAAAGACAACTTTCTTAAATGGAAAACTTGAAGAAGAGATCTATATGACTCAACCAGAAGGGTTTGTGGTACCCGACTAAGAGAAGAAAGTTTAAAGTCGCTTTATGGTTTAAAGCAGACTGCTAATCAGTAGCACTTGAAATTTGATCAAACAATGCTATCAAATGGGTTCAAAATAAATAAGTGTGCCAAGTGCGTCTACATTAAGGTCACTGCTAGAAGATGTGTTATCTTATGTCTGTATGTAGATGGCATACGTATTATGGGAGATAATATAGATGTCGTAAAAGCAACTAAGCAGATGTTTGATGCACCCGAAAAGGTTGCACACCCAAGCGCAAAGCCGGGATAGATCCAAGGATAGGAAGGTAGTTTGGATGTCGAAGGGTCTTATCCCCCGGTCTAGAAATCAAATGCTAACTTAGACTAAAAAGGAAACAAAGACAAATGGGGGGCTTTATAATGAAATAAGCAACAAAGAAGAAAGCAAGTAAAACAAACTAAATTATCAATGTAAACGGGCGAGAGAGATTCGAGAGAAGAGTCGAAGGAACAAGAGTCGGGGAACAACAAGTAAGAGAGGTGTCGAAGTCCGAGAATCCGATGTGGTGGACTTACAACTATGTACGGTCCAATCGAATGGATTGATGTAAATCTAGTCCCGATTCCTAAGGTGGATGTTTATAAGCACTACGTATGTCCGGAGATAATACTTAGTCAAACAAACTTCCTAAACGATTAAAACCGAATCATCGAAAATGCCGTCTAGCCGCCTAACTATTTGAAGTGTATGACAAGACACATGAAATTTGTATCTAGACTATGATCGATATCGATCACTTTGCCTAATCGATTAACTATGCGAAGTACTTGATAAGACACATGAAAAACGATTGAAACAAGTAATCGAAATAAGAGAACATCAATTTATTATCAAACACATTAAATTATCACAAACACAATCACAAATTCATCGCATTTCATCTCATAATCGACACACTAGAGTAAGCTAAACATGGTGAATGAACAAGAAATGAAAGGAAAATGATGAGAGAATCCCCCTTTTTCGATGTGGTGCGAGGCTAAGATCGTCGGAAAATGTTGGTCTTTATGGTGCAGCCGATCTCCCCTTAGCAAAAATCAGGGTTCCCCATAGTAATCAGCATCATCTTCTCCATTTATCAACCAAACTCCATTAAAACTAAACCCTAGCTTTCTCTCTCTAGAAATCTTCAACCAAAATCAAATCGAACACAATGAAAAGCAGGGTATGAATGAGGGGATCAAAACCCCTAAGTTTTCCGGCCAAGAAGATGGCCGGAAAAACTAGAATAATCCGGCCAAAGAAAGTGATTAAATCCGGCCAAAAGAATGCAAAATCCGGCCAAAGCTTGCCTTTCCCGAGCCGGCGCATCCTGTCCCATGCTCATCCCTTGCTGGTCCGAGCTGTTCCGTGCGTTTGAAGATCCCGAGCAGCAGCTCTTGTGAACCCGAGCTGCTGCAAACAGCAGCCTTGCTGCTTGTGCCCCTTGCTGTTCCTACCGTCCCAGCAAGTTCCCAAGCATCCTAAGCCACGCAGCTGCTTCCCGAGTGGTCCTATTCCCGTCTCGTGCTGATATTTCATGAATCCCGAGCAACTCTTCTTCAAAGCACGAGCAGCTGCTGTTCCCCTCTTGCTCCACCCGAACCGAGCCGGCCAAGCGATGGCCGGCCTTGGTTTTGGCCGGCCTAGCTTGGCTGTCTCTCTCTCTCTTTCTATCCCTCTGTTCAAGCTTCTCTTTCTCTACTTGAAACACCAAGAACCCTAAAGTTCTAGCCTCCTTTTCCTTGGTGTCACTTGGTGAAGAAGATGAATAGTAGATAGATCCCTTTGACCCCTTTCTCTCATTTGTCTATACACAACCCTAGACTTAGTCAAACTTGACTAAGTCTTAGACCATTTTGACTTGGACCAAAGAGAGGGTGCTCATAAATATCTCTTTATCTTGTTCTTCTTCTTTTCTTTTGTGGGCTTGATTTGCACTTGGGCTTTTCTTCAGAAACAAGGAGGGTGCCTTCATACTTGATCTCTACAAATCTAATTTCAAGAGACGACTTTCTTCCATCTTCCATAATTTCTCCGTCCAAACTCCGATTCGACTTCCGTTTTCACCGTCGGACTCGTCATTGACTCCTCTTGTCATTTGATTTGCTTGAAATCTTTTTCTCTCGTTTTGTGCACATGAAATGATAGTGACAATTCGCTCTTTTATTCCGATTTACATGTTTATCTCCAAATATGATACCTAACAATAAAAACACATAAATAATTAGAAATAAAACCCGAAAAGAACTAACTCATCAAAGTTAAGTGACCTAAATGTGGCATTTTCACGCCACATCAACATCCCCAAACTTAAAATTTGCTAGTCCTCGAGCAAACAAATAAAACACGACAATAAAGTAAACCTAGCTCACTTTCGTAGGACTCCCGGTTGCATTTAGCGTATGCAACAAGCCTTTAAACCCTTAGGTTACCCCTAAAGGACGAGTTTTGTCTCGTGAGGGTTTCCAGTGAATACACCCACAAAGTTCAAGATTCCAAGAGATAAGAGAGTTGAACTATCGATGCAAATAAGGTACGATCAACAAGTGAGAGACTTGAGTGTGTCAAACATATGAATCAAACCAATAAACACAAAAGCATGCTAAGAGTCTCCTCACTAATAGTTTTATACTTAAGTGCAAGTGTCCCATCATCCTGAGCATCATCCAAGTCTAAAGTAACAAAACTTTGTTTCCTATCATAGCACATTTCGCCTCGACTTTGGCCTCACGGTCATACGCTCTTAAACATGAAATCACTCAAAATCGAATCGTAATGGTTCACTCTCAGGTGTGAGCATGGAATAAAGTAATCTCAACACAACAAAATTAAATGAGGATAACAAGTTATAAAACGAAATGATCTCTTAGAAATGGAAATAACCACTAACGGAATGGGGAAGCTCACTCACCCTTCTCACCCACTCTACCCTCTAATAATGTCTCCTAAAGGTAAACGGATACAAGTGATGGAATGGAAGATGATGAAATCCCGAGAATGTCGACGCCTTCAATGATAAAAGAATACTCAAACAACCTTTAAACTTGACTTTTTGCCTTGAATACTTTATTTTCCACAACACTTACACAAACACAAAATAACACATATAAACACTTTCTTTCTTTTTTCTTATTTTTTTTTTCCTTTTTTCACTTTTTCACTTTCTTTTCTTTTTTACACACATACTCAAACTCCAAAACAAAAACACAACTAGTATTCTCAACAAATCACCTTTGCTTTCACATTTTGCTTTCACATCCTTTCTTCTTTACTTTTCATGCCTTCATTCTCGAGAGTAGTATGATGAATGGATGGTGGAGTATCCGTTTCCCTAAAGTTGACACCATTATCGGGTTTCATGGACTACAAGAGTAAGGTTTATTCGCTATCCTGATGTCACTCCTAGTGGCTAAGGAAGTTGAGCTCATGAGATCGTCTAAGCTCTATTGAAAGTTGCGAAGTTGAGTAGCTCTTCATTCTACTCGGAGTTAGCGCGGAAGAGTACACTCAAAGGCAATAAAAAGGCTCAGATATCTCACATGGGTTTAAGTCGCCACTAATGACTATTTTAGGTCACTTAGAAGTGTTCCTTCTTCCCTAAGATGATACTCACATGATAAAACACCAACACCAAAGGACTCAACATTCATGAAAAGACTAAGAGCATGCAAAAGATTTATCGAGAAAGAACCACATGCATCAACATACTCAAGAATACCACTAGAGTCATACCAAATCTACACAAAAATTTTCAAATTTGGTCAATTTGTTGAACTCTCTTGTCTTTTGAAATCTAAGGTCATGATGTCATGCGACCAAAAAGTCGTATCCCCATCCCCAAACTTAAAACTACATTGTCCTCAATGTTCTAAGCATATACTCACCAAAAGATAAGAGGTACAATAAGTTAAAGAGAAGAGTGGAAGGATATTACCATAGCCGACGGAGATAAAAATTTATACTACCAAGACTTAAGTATTCGAGTTCCAAGTTGATGATAAGGACATCGCCATCCCCAAACTTGAAACGAACCACGCCCCAAAAGTATACAAACTAGGGCAAGTTACTCTCATGAATTACCTCTTTTTCTACTCAGGTACCTTTTTCAGAGTTATGTGTGCAAAACGGATAAAAGTCGGAGAAATGCAAACTAGGGGTATTTTGGTCATTTGTCGATTCTGAATTCAAGGTCAAGATTAGTGCTCGGATGGAAAGTAGAGTTCAAGACGAATCCGTAGGCGAAAACGGAAGTCAAATCGGAGTCCGGATGAATAAAATAGAGCGAGTCAAAGTTCGGGTCAAATTTGATATACTAAAAGTCAAGAGGGACACGTGGCATGCATCTGGCAAGAAATCGAATGGACCAGGGAATGCGTGGGCTACTTTCGGTTTATCCAGCGGTACACGGAGCAATTACAGTGACCCGGAATATAAAACCCGACTCGGATGACGTCAGATGACGTCATCATCTTCTTCTTCCTCTTTCCTTATAACCGAGAGCTGGTTTCTTAAAAGCGAGGCCACCAAGATTCGATTTTCCGACCAACTAAGAGAAGAAATAGAAAGAAGGACAGAAAAGGAAAGTGAGGATTTCGAATTCACATAGAAATGGAAAGAAGAAGATAGATGGAAAGAGAGAAAGAGATCTTTGTGGATTCGGTTTTTCTTCTTCTCTTGGTTTAAAGACAGAGAGGAGAAGAGGGAAGGAGGCATCTCGATTGGGGGTCAAAAACTGATCCTCTCCAGCTCAATGAAAGAGAAATATTAGAGAGAGAGAAGAAGAGGAGAGAGAGTTGCCATCATCATCTCTCCACGGCTAAAACACAACCGAGAGTTAAAGCTAGAGAGAGAAAGAGAGAGTTTGGAAGTCTTTTCTGGTTTTCTTCTTCTTTATTCTTCTCTTAGTGACAGAGAGAGGTTTATATTGAAATAAGAGAGAGAGAAAGCTATTGTTTGTAGAGAGAGAAAGAGATTGAATTATTTATAAACTCCATTAATCTCATCTTTTTCTTCTTCTTTCTTTATCATTACTGTTAGAGAGAGAAAGAGATTGTTGCTGGTTTGGTTAGAGAGAGGAAGAGAAAGTTTAGAAAGAGAAAGAAAGAGAAAACAGAGAAGGAAAGAGAAAAACCAGAGAAGGAAAATTATTTTCTCACCTGGAAATCGTTTCCGGGAAGATGAGAAAATAATTTTCCCTAAGGTTCTGTTTGGCTGCGCAGAAGGAAAAAAAAGCGAAAAAAGGTGTTTTCTTCTCCGAATTTTTTTCTTTCTTTAATGTTATTAATTTTTATCTCTCCCACCATGATTATGATCTCTTTAGTGATGAGTAGCTAATTTATCTAATATAGGGTTTTACGATGAAACCCATTTTTGATCTTTTAGAGATATAATTTTTATTGATTAACTCTTGATTAATGCTTCATAGTTTAATTCGTTTTAGTTTGATAAATAGATTTTCTTTTCACTATTTATACTTTTCGATTTGATGCATCGTGCTTATGTTAAATCATTTGACGGTTCATACTTATTAATTGATAAATAGTAGTTTAGAGATTTATTTATTTAAAATAAAATGATTACATTGTTATGTTTTATTCGGTTTTAACGAAAACATCTCCCGGAATTAGGATAGTTCATTATCCGAAATTCTGAGTTATAAAAAAAGAAGAGAATTAACCATTTTAAGTATTTGTTTCTAAAGGTGATTTTATGTGGTGAATTTCTAAAATCCTAGGTCCTGTCCCCCATTTAAGTTCGTTGTATCATAATTTGTTTTATTAATTTGTTCATTATTATTTTATCACCAAAACCAAAACCATTTTCAAAACCGTCTTACTTCCAAGTCTTAGAATAGGTTTCACTTAGTCTCTGAGGAACGAACCGGTCTTACCGGAACTATTACTTGACGCCCGTATACTTGCGGGTGGTGACCTATTTAGGAAACGTTCTAGGCCCATCAAAGGATATTACCATAGCCGGCGGAGATAAAAATTTATACTACCAAGACTTAAGTATTCGAGTTCCAAGTTGATGATAAGGACATCGCCATCCCCAAACTTGAAACGAACCACGCCCCAAAAGTATACAAATTGAGAAATGCTCCTAACACATCAATAAATAGAATAAGAATGAAGCATAAGCATGACCATATAAAAATGACCACTAACGCGGGATCACTCGATTGCATCTAGCTATGCAACTAGCCTTTGAGTCTCTCGTATGCACGATAGCACGAGTTTTGTCTCGTGGAGGGTTTTCAGAGATGCTACCCACAAACATCAAGGTCCCACCTCAATAGACCAACCAATCATATAACAAAAGACGAAAGGTTTGAGGGTCTTCCCAAAGAAAAGATGTAACCGGTAAGAACCGTCTCACAACAATGTAATGGCATTGGTACATAAGTGAGACGGTAAAAAATAAAAGGTAATCCCCCTTGGATGATGACAATGCAACAAAGTTTGATATACTAACAGGGAAAACATGCATTTCACTAAAAGGATCTACATATGTATGAGATATTGGTTGAGATGTCGAACTAAAACTTAAGGGGTTGCCCATAAGGCTCAAGACTAAGTCAGAAGTTTCCTTAAGTGAGGGTTCAACCAATCCTTTAAACATTATTCTTGTCTCGATATCATATGTGTCCTTAGGGAAATCTATACCCCCGCTCAAGAGGGCATCCACATCTCGTCCATCTTTACTAGCTACAAAGGTCTCAGGTAAAAAACTAGTCATGTCATTATGATTCTCCTGAGCACTAGTAGTATTGTCCCTCTTAACTATCAATGCATGCATATTCATATCACGAGTAGGGAACAATTGTTTATGAAAAGCGGAATGAAGTTCATCAACTAGTTCAGACTCAGATTTCGACTTTAAAACCTCGTTATGTCCATCTCCTCTCTCAGAATTTGTACGATCCTCGGGTATGTCTACCTTCATAGGAGTATCCAATCTAATCATTTCATCACTTCCAAGAATGAAGTTGGACTTAACATTAGCACTAGGTGTATTACCCTCACCTATACCCTTGAGATCTGTTGGAGTTTGCGGTTGTGAAACCCTTTTCTCGATGTCTTTCAATTTTTCCTCCATCTCTTTAAGGGCGTGCAAGGTGTTTTGGCTAATCTGAGTTTCTGCCTCACAAAATGATTTCGAAACATCTTCAAGAGTCCTCTCATGATGAGACGCATAAGAACTAACTAAGGGCTCTTGAAGATTCTTATAATCATTGGTAAAGACATCACTCCTCGAACCTACGGGCTTCATATGAGTGTTTACGAAATTTGTGCATCCTAGCGAGACATCTCGACAAAGAGAAATAGTAGGGCATTTACTCGCTAGGTGTTCTCGACTTGCACAAATGCTACAGACACTATCAATCGCTAAATCACCATCATACATATCTATAAATTCTTTCCGAGCCATGTAGGCAATTTTATCTTCTACTTCCCTGTTCTCCTTTAAAAGGCACATGCCTCCTTTTGAGTAATGGTTTCCTTCGGTTCTATCTCCGTCACTCTTAACGGGTGTGTGCCAATCTTGGGCCTTCTCCGTTAAGAGGTCGAGATACTCCCAAACCTCATTAGGATTTTTACTCATAAACCCTCCGTTGCACATCACTTCCACGAAGTGTTTCATTTTGGAGGTCAAGCCATCGTAAAAGAACCCGATGACCCTCCATATTTCATAGTTATGATGTGGACATGCGAGAAGGAGGCCTTTAAATCTCTCCCAACACCCAAAGAAGGTCTCCTCTTTGTGCTGCTCAAAATTCATAATTTCTCTTCTTAAGGTGTTGGTTCGATGGATTGGGAAAAACTTTTTCAAAAACGCCCTAGTCATCTCATCCCAACTTCTTATAGTCCTAGGCCTTAGAGAATGAAACCATATCTTCGACTTTTATTTTAATGATAATGGAAATAGTTTGAGCTTAACGACTTCCTCAAGTACTCCATTGATTGGGAGTATCGAGCAAATCTCATCGAACTCTCTCAAATGAAAATATGGATCTTCATTCTCTAGGCCTCGAAATATAGGAAGTGATGGAATAATCTCAGGGTCTATGTCTAAATCACACTCATTACTCGGAAATATGATGCATGAAGGTATGCTAGCCATGTTAGGTTCAAGGTAGTCTCTAAGACTTCTAAGCGGTCGATGAACCTCACACCCATCATTCCAACTATCATTCCCATAAACATCCATTGAAGCACAATTAAAGCAAAATGCAAGCAATCACAAGTGTTCAATTCAACTACTACTATCAATAATAGACAAGATGCAAATGCACTTAAGCCGCTCAAATAGGTAAAGGTTAGGGAACGATACTAGAGGTGGCGTTTGTTACCATAATTTGATCCTTTTCCCTTTTCTTGTGTCTCCCTTTATATCCCCAAACTTGTTAACTTTCGTCCTTTAAAGCTCCTTGGATGAGTACCTTAGAGAAAATCAAAAAAATTAAGAAGAAACTATGGAAATAAACAAAGAAAACGTCTAAGTAACCAAATAACACCAAACTAATGAACAACACGACAAACGATATTCAAACTACTAGACCTATCCCCGGCAGCGGCGCCAAAAACTTGATGCACCCGAAAAGGTTGCACACCCAAGCGGAGGTATCAAGTAGTAATCCGGCAAAGCCGGGATCGATCCAAGGATAGGAAGGTAGTTTGGATGTCGAAAGGTCTTATCCCCCGGTCTAGAAATCAAATGCTAACTTAGACTAAAAAGGAAACAAAGACAAATGGGGGGCTTTATAATGAAATAAGCAACAAAGAAGAAAGCAAGTAAAACAAACTAAATTATCAATGTAAACGGGCGAGAGAGATTCGAGAGAAGAGTCGAAGGAACAAGAGTCGGGGAACAACAAGTAAGAGAGGTGTCGAAGTCCGAGAATCCGATGTGGTGGACTTACAACTATGTACGGTCCAATCGAATGGATTGATGTAAATCTAGTCCCGATTCCTAAGGTGGATGTTTATAAGCACTACGTATGTCCGGAGATAATACTTAGTCAAACAAACTTCCTAAACGATTAAAACCGAATCATCGAAAATGCCGTCTAGCCGCCTAACTATTTGAAGTGTATGACAAGACACATGAAATTTGTATCTAGACTATGATCGATATCGATCACTTTGCCTAATCGATTAACTATGCGAAGTACTTGATAAGACACATGAAAAACGATTGAAACAAGTAATCGAAATAAGAGAACATCAATTTATTATCAAACACATTAAATTATCACAAACACAATCACAAATTCATCGCATTTCATCTCATAATCGACACACTAGAGTAAGCTAAACATGGTGAATGAACAAGAAATGAAAGGAAAATGATGAGAGAATCCCTCTTTTTCGATGTGGTGCGAGGCTAAGATCGTCGGAAAATGTTGGTCTTTAAGGTGCAGCCGATCTCCCCTTAGCAAAAATCAGGGTTCCCCATAGTAATCAGCATCATCTTCTCCATTTATCAACCAAACTCCATTAAAGCTAAACCCTAGCTTTCTCTCTCTAGAAATCTTCAACCAAAATCAAATCGAACACAATGAAAAGCAGGGTATGAATGAGGGGATCAAAACCCCTAAGTTTTCCGGCCAAAAGATGGCCGGAAAAACTAGAATAATCCGGCCAAAGAAAGTGATTAAATCCGGCCAAAAGAATGCAAAATCCGGCCAAAGCTTGCCTTTCCCGAGCCGGCGCATCCTGTCCCATGCTCATCCCTTGCTGGTCCGAGCTGTTCCGTGCGTTTGAAGATCCCGAGCAGCAGCTCTTGTGAACCCAAGCTGCTGCAAACAGCAGCCTTGCTGCTTGTGCCCCTTGCTGTTCCTACCGTCCCAGCAAGTTCCCAAGCATCCCAAGCCACGCAGCTGCTTCCCGAGTGGTCCTATGCCCGTCCCGTGCTGATATTTCATGAATCCCGAGCAACTCTTCTTCAAAGCACGAGCAGCTGCTGTTCCCCTCTTGCTCCACCCGAACCGAGCCGGCCAAGCTATGGCCGGCCTTGGTTTTGGCCGGTCTAGCTTGGCCGTCTCTCTCTCTTTCTATCCCTCTCTTCAAGCTTCTCTTTCTTTACTTGAAACACCAAGAACCCTAAAGTTCTAGCCTCCTTTTCCTTGGTGTCACTTGGTGAAGAAGATGAATAGTAGATAGATCCCTTCGACCCCTTTCTCTCATTTGTCTATACACAACCCTAGACTTAGTCAAACTTGACTAAGTCTTAGACCATTTTGACTTGGACCAAAGAGAGGGTGCTCATAAATATCTCTTTATCTTGTTCTTCTTCTTTTCTTTTGTGGGCTTGATTTGGTCTTGGGCTTTTCTTCAGAAACAAGGAGGGTGCCTTCATACTTGATCTCTACAAATCTAATTTCAAGAGACGACTTTCTTCCATCTTCCATAATTTCTCCGTCCAAACTCCGATTCGACTTCCGTTTTCACCGTCGGACTCGTCATTGACTCCTCTTGTCATTTGATTTGCTTGAAATCTTTTTCTCTCGTTTTGTGCACATGAAATGATAGTGACAATTCGCTCTTTTATTCCGATTTACATGTTTATCTCCAAATATGATACCTAACAATAAAAACACATAAATAATTAGAAATAAAACCCGAAAAGAACTAACTCATCAAAGTTAAGTGACCTAAATCTGGCATTTTCACGCCACATCAATGTTGTCTAAGAATTTCGACATGAAAGACTTAGAGAGAGCTGAAGTCATTCTCGGAATAAGAATCTCTAGAATTTCATCTGGATAAAATTATCTCAGATTCATTACATTGAGAAAATTCTAAAAAAAATCAACAAGAACGACAAGAGTTTAGCTCGGACGCCAATAGATCCGACCGTGCATTTGATGAAAACGCGTGGTCAAGGAGTAACCTAGTTAAGGTACTACAGATTATCGAAAGTCTAATGTAACTGATGAACTGTACATAGCCTATTCTGTTAGCTATTTGAGTAGGCTTACAAGCAAGCCGAGTAAAGAACATTGGACTGATATGGTAAGGGTACCCAGGTATTTGAGATAGACTATAGAGTATGGGCTATTATATATTAAATATCTAGAAGTATTAGAGGGATATGCGGATGTCAATTGGATCTCAGATACTGATGATACCAAGTCCACCAGTGGATACGTATTCACACTGGGTGGGGCTGCCATATCATGGAAACCCTGAAAGCAAACATGTATAGCTCGATCAACAATAGATTCAGAATTCATTGCTCTAGATAAAGCAGGAGAAGAAGCAGAGTGGCTGAGACACTTCCTAGAGGATATTCCTATATGGACTAAGTCGATGCCTGCACACTGTGATAATAAGGCAGTTATTACAACAACACGTAGTAAAATGTGTAACGGTAAGTCAAGACACATTCGCCGACGACATAACACCATAAAGAAATTAGTCTCAGAAGGAGTCATAACAGTAGATTGTATCAAATCTAAGGATAACGTAATAGATCCATTTACAAAAAGGTTACCTAAAGAGTTAATAATTGCTTCATCAAGGGGAATGGGACTTTTACCTAAAGTAAATGAGTAAAGTCATAACAGAAACCAAACCTGTGTGATTGGAGATCCCAAGATGTAGATTCAACGGGAAAACTAAAGTTTATACCGACTCGATCAAAATACTGAAGGAGATTTATCTCTTACCCATCCTAGGAGGAAATCAGTGTTGCCTTCATTGAGAGGTTAAGCTTTAAGCTTTTAACGAATCCAAAAACTTATAACTTGGTTCTAGCATGAGTTAAAGCATAATACCTTATTATATTTACCCTATATGTGTGAACAGATGTCAGCTCTATGAGAAGGTCGTAATGCCCAACTTTTCCAAAGCATACATGAAAACCAGGTTGTCCAGCGCCGAAACGAACACAACCGAGAACTTCTGAAAGTAAGGAACTAGTTGTGATAGTTACTCGTTGGTTTACAACTTATGGGACCAAGTTCAAGGCATAGTTCACTAAGGTCTTTGTAAACCTGATGACTATTCACTACGATAGATTCAAAGCCGCAAGCTATCTATCTCGATGCAGTGAAATTCCTCCTCTGCCCTCTGTCAGTGTCAGTGTGTCAGTCTAGTAAGTCTGCATGATAGAAGTAAATCTCAAATATTCATTCATGTGGGGGGGAGGGGGGATTGTTGGAATCAGACCCAATTTTGGATCGGTTCAAATTGTGAAACTCAGAAACAGAACAAGTCATTGCGTTATTCTTGTCGAGATCTTAAATTTAGAGTCAAGAATCACTCAAATCCGATTTCGGATGAATGAGATATTCAAGTCTGAAGTTTGGACGAAAAATGGTTAAGTTAAGAACCAAATGGCAATAACGAAAAGTTGGTTTGGGAGCCACTTGCACAAAGAGAACACATGCAGATCGGACGACTCGCGTTCTGTCTGCGTAAAATCGATAGTGATAAATCAGAAAACACAGAAGGAATACAATTCCTCTTTTCGATCTTAAATCGATAGTGAGATTTGACTATGAATCATCTGTTCTGGATAATAGACAGTATCGGTTAGAAATACGAAAGATAATGAATTGTTCTCTTCCTTAGTCTATGCCCGTTAAGTTGGCACGAAAGTGTTTTTGATTGAGTTACAAATAAAATCAAAGTAGTAACCAGTTTCACTAGTGATTCGGTTAGAGACACGTTGAGTCAACTCGTTGAGTCGGTTCACCGAAAACAACATTTACTTCGTTCATGAATAATTCTGGTTTTATAGGTTTTGGGTACAATTGACCAGCTGATACCAGATCAAACAGTATAGGCAACGGGGGCATTGACACAGAAAGACTAGAGCACTTTTTAGCATCGGCAAACTGGCTTAATGTATATCCAAACGCTGAAGAGTCCCATCTACCTAGATATAACAATGATCACTGTCCCATTACTAAAATAAAATTCTAGGTTTCTGGAACCCATGATAAATTTGCAACTTATCGGCTTAAATATCAGAGGTATAAGGCTCAGTTAGATCATCACTGACAGGTGGCTGACATTAATAACAAAGTTAAAGAATGTGTGGGATAAACTACAGATGTGGGGCAAAAGTTTTAGAGATTTAGAGAGCGAATATTGCTTTGATCCAAACTCGTTAGTGTTTAATCTAAACCCATCTTTGACTAGGAAAATCAACATGAATCAAAAATAACAAAGGACCTAACACACCTTGAAGAGAATAAAGGACTAGATTGGCACAAAGGGCCCAACAGTTTTTGGCTTTAAATAGAGATCATAACACGAAGGCTTTTCACGAGGCTATCTCTAACAGAGAAGGGCAAACCCATATTTAGTTTCTACTGGCCCCAAATGACACTCGAGTCACATCGGAAATAAATATTGAAGAAACCACAACGACTCCCTTTCAGAACCTATTTCTCCTTGTTTGAGTTTTGAACAAAATTCTCCTTAATTTATTTTGAGTTTCTAATAGGACTCCTCCTTAATTTGGTTTAAGGTTTGAGCATGACTCTTCTTTGACATAATTTTGAGGTTTGAATAAGATTCCTCCTTAATTTAATTTGAGTTTTGCATAGGACTCCTCCTTAATTTAATTTGAATTTTTTGCATGACTCATCCTTAATTTAATTTGAGTTTCGCATATGACACCTCCTTAGTTTAAAGAGGGGTTGGGCAAAAGGCCCAAAATCAGCCCAACAATATGTATCAGGCCCACTGCAGATAAAGAATGAGGGGCAGGTCCAAAAAAGTCAGGCTAGGGGTGGAATTTCCGAAACACCCTTCTTCTTTTTGAAATTTATGAAACGACCATCGAAAAATTCCCGGGAAACTCGAAAATTTCTGACAAATAATCTGACACGCCTCCCATAAGACTGTGTACTTTCCATAAATTCACAAAATTGCCACCGAAAAATTCCCGGGAAATGCGAATTTTTTTGAAAAATAGTCTGACGCACCTGACATTAAACCTTGTACTTTCCACGAATTTACAGAATTGCCATTACAAAATTTACCAACTTGCCATTTTCGTTCTTTTTTCCAGATTTATTTATTATTTCTTTTTTATTTTCTCCCACACATATTTCTCTCTCCAATCTCAACAAATTTCGTTCTTTTTTTCCAGATTTATTTCTGATCTCTTTCCAATCTCAACAAATTTCTTCATTTTTGGTAGTATTTCATTGATTTGTATAAAGAAATTTTCTTGTGTACCGGGAACTATTTAGTGTACTGGTCATTTTTTAGATATGTACTACACATTTTTGTACTGGGAATTTTTTTGTGTACCGGGAATTGTTCTGTGTACAAGCCATTTGGTTATGTACTAGAAATTTTTGTAGAGGGAATTTTCTTGTGTACCTGGAATTGTTCTGTGTACTCGCCATTTGGTTATGTACTAGACATTTTTGTACTGGGGAATTTTCTTGTGCACCGGGAATTGTTCTATGTACTGGCCATTTGGTTTAGTACTGGACACTTTTGAACTGGGAATTTTCTCCTGTACCGGAAATGGTTCTGTGCACTGGACATTTCGTTATGTACTTTGATGTTTTTAGAGATGAAGAAGATAAAATGTGAAACAAATAAGAGTGATGAAGAAGAAAAATAAGAACATAAAACTTTTAGAGAGAGAAAGACAGAAAACTTTAATGTTTTTAGAGAT
>BEHA01000623.1:1159455-1227621 GCA_002897215.1 Eschscholzia californica subsp. californica | reverse complement strand
GGATAAATAAAATAAAAACCAGAAAACTGTGAGCTGTCCTGACAATTTGGACTGGGTTCTAATTTTTTTTTGGGCTGGGGGTAATGCTTATTTACCCTCCATTTTTTGGGCCTCTCACTCAAAAATCCTAGTTTAAATTGAGTTTCTCAAAGGTCTCCTTAGTTTAATTTGAGTTACGCATAGGACTCCTTAGTTTAACTTGAGTTTTGCATAGGTCTCCTCAGTTTCATTTGAGTTTCGCATAGGACTCCTCCTTAGTTTAATTTGAGTTTCGTATAAGACTCCTCCTTAATTTAATTTGAGTTTCGCATAAGACTTCTCCTTAATTTAATTTGAGTTTCACATCGGACTTCTCCTTAATTTAATTTGAGTTTCGAATAGGACTCCTCCTTGATTTGAGTTTGAATTTCGCGTAGGACTCCTCTTAAATTTGATTTGAGTTTCAGATACTCCTTAATCTAATTTGAGTTTCGTAGTACTCCTACTTAATTTAATTGAGTTTCATATAAGACTCTTCTTTCATTTAATTTGAGTTTTGAATAGGACTCCACCTTCATTTAATTTGAGTTTCGCATAAGACTCCTCCTTGATTTAATTTGAGCTTTGCATAGAATTCCCCTTGATCCCGGTCGTAGCTTGGGTTATCAGGGTTGATGTCTGTGAAGCAACGCTTAGTTTGTTACATGTTTGTTCAGGGCAAAATTGTATTTTGATCGCACATTGTCGCCTGAGCTATCCAGACTTATAGCTTTTGGTGCCTAGGTGATAAAGAACTATCAAGGCTTTTTGAATTGCGGGGGTCTGCTTTCGCAACGCTTGCTTCTAGATTTTTCAGGACTTAATCTACTGATTGTTTTTGTGTTGGTGCCTTGTGGAAACAATATTTCAATCGCCAAAGTTTCTTTAGAAATTCTAATTTCTAATTCATGAGTTGTGAAAACAATGAAACTTACCAAGATAAAATTTCTATGGTCTAAGAATAAAGGATATAGTTCCTAAGACCTGTGGGTTGTTATCAAATAGGCTAGACGTACTTTTGCTAACTTGAAAATAAAGTTCAAGGATAGAGTTTCAAAGACAACTACTATAGCCTAATAGGTGTACTAAGCTACTTCCCCAGTCTTTAATTATTTTTTTATTATTAAAAAAAATATAAATAAAGTAAACTGAAATGGTGCCCTTACCTTGCACTCCTAGTTTGTTCGTCCTTTCTCCATGCTTACCGGTATTGTCGGGAGTTTACTCTTGCATATCAGATACATCGATCTCTTCGAGCTTTTCCTCCGATTTATTGCAAATTTGGGTCAAGATCGGATAAAAATCTCAGGCTAAGCTTTTGGTTGCCCTGACAGTTCATAACAGGTTAGTTCCCGTAATCAGAAACCTCATCATTAAATGTGAAACAAAGACGACATCCCCAAAATCTTGCATAGAACGTCTTCCTCGGATGACGTTATAAGTGGAGAGTCGATTTACCACGATGAAGCCCACTAGGATGACCCTATTAAACTTTCCTTCTTTGATCGCCAAAGCTATGGAGAGTGTTCTGTCTATGAGTACCTTACTTTATTTTGGTAAGTTTCATTGTTTTAAGTAATTTGGGCTCACGCAGAGTTGTTGGAAATGAGCCTTGCTCATGACGTCAGCCGAGTTGCATGTATCGATCATGATTCGGCTTACGTTCCAGGTTTCAATTGTTGCAGTAATTACCAAAGGATCATTGTGTGGGATGATTATCCCGAGCTAGTCGTAATCTACGAAGGTGGTCGGGGGAAGCTCGATTGCGGAATTTTTGTACACGAGGAGTGGTCCCCTAGATTCGTTCGCGTATCTTCAGCGAGCATTCTTTGTGTTTCCATCTGATGTCGCCCCCAGCTATGTAGTGATTGGTCCCACTGTTTTGGGTTTTGGGTTTTGGGTCTTCTTGCGACTCATTTTTTTCTGACCTTTTCACATAAGTGAAGTGGGTTTTCGTGTCAAGGCCTAACCCGACTCCTCTTTTACCTGGGGACTTCAGTTTATTTTCGGGCGTGTGAGCTTGGTGTTCTCATATAATGTACTTGTCGAGCTCTTTTTTTTATCAACTTCCATATGAGGTTTCTGAGGGGTCTACAGTTCTCAGTTTTATGGTCGTACTCTCTGTGGAAAGCACACCATACGTTTATGTCCCTGGGTTTGAAGTCCCTTTTATTGGGGTTAGCTTTGGTAACTGAATCTTATCATCTTTCATCAATATTTACAGGACCTCACTGTTGGGTTTTGGTGTCACCTAGTGTTTTAATCGGAATTTTAGACGTCTAATACATCTAACACTAGTTTCTATGATCACATGCAAGAACTAAAGATGAACTGGAATTGGGAAGAAGATTACCTTAATCGTTTTCCCTCGAACTTAGATTCCGACGCCTTTTTGCAAGATGAGAGCTCCTCTACTTGAGACAGCAAGTAGGTTGACTTGATCTCCCTTCTTTCATATCAACTAGGACCAGGTTGAGGAGAAGAATTTCTTTCTTCTTGACTAGATAGATTGATTGAGAGTTTTTTTCTCTAAATCTACTTTCTAATTGATGTTGTAGAACTAGATTTTTTTTTTAGAAAATTCCACACTTTTTCTGTCCCTAAAGAGTCCTTATATAGAAAAGCTAAGGTAGAATCATATTCAAATTAGGATTCAATATGGACCATAGAAAAGATAAGACTCAGAAAACCCTTTCTGAGTAAGATTCTCAGATGGGGTTTCCGTCCCATCTGGGACTCCTTGTGTGGCCGACCAGGGCAGCCTCTTTAGTGGGTTGGGCATGGTCGTCATATGGCCTACCATAACATGGCAGACCCATTATCTTCTTGGTTATCCATAAATATTTCTATCTTTGTTCAAACTCTTTTTTAACCTTTTAGGCCCATCAAACTGGATCTAATCCATCTATTTGCCAAATTCCCTCTAATCAACTCTCCCTTATCAAGTCACCACTCTTTGGTGTAACCCGTTGTAGGATCCGATCTATTTTAGCCGCGGATCATTGAAGTGATCTGACGATCGTAGTTGGCTTATAGCTAAGCATTATGATCTCAAATTCGACCAGACTAGATGATCTTTCGGATAAGGTCATCGTTATCCTATTCGAAAAATTGCACGCATTTCCATTCTTTTTTGTATCTCATCTGATACGAAATACCTTTCGGACTTTCTTGATATAGAGAACAAACTGTGAAAACAAATGATTAACTTTTAATCCATTTGAGCACGACCATGTATTTTCAGTTGTTAATCACCACGTGGCCTTCAGATACTAATCCTAAATTTACTGAGGAGAACATATTCCATTCTTTTACTCCCACTCTGCTTCATGTCTATCATACTTCACCCGGTTTCCGCCTTTATAACCTTCTTTTAAAGTGTGGCATTTCACGAGACCAGAGGTTAACATTACTTACATAAGATGAGTCGAGCACTCATATTTTGAGGAATCTTTCCAATTTGCTAATGAGAGTTCTGACATTCATCTCTTTTCAACTTTTGAAGAACTCTCATTTGTGGGTTATCCAGTGTATCATACTATACACCCATGCAGTTGACCTGAATACACATTATTCGTGTAGCCCAAAAAACAACGCTATCCGTCAATCTCTCGTGCTAGTCTTTGTCAGTCATTATTGTCCACTTTAGTGACTTGTACTAAGGATGATATAATAAAATGGTTCCACGTTCACTTAGCAGGGTTTCATTTATTAGGCCACACATCTAATAATCCTACTTGGGACATTTCATTATTTTTGACTGTCGCTTAAATACTAAACTAAAATTTAGACGACAAAATAAACAATTTTATTTCGGATAACAAGAGTTCGTAAAATGAGAGTTCCCACGTAAAACCCTTTTACGCACTCAATTTTACGAGTTTAGGACATTCTAATATGACCCTAAATACCCCAGATTTTTTTTTTGTACATCTTTCATGTATGTTCTGAGGAGACAGTTTAGTTTGTGGATCTTATCCATATTATATTTTGCTAATTATCTTATCCCTGAAGAACGCTTCCGTCAACTTAAGTGACAACATCAATTTCTTAAACTGAAATTAGTATTTCCTAAGTTATAATTATTTTCTTTACTTAATAGAGTTTGCAACAACTTCCAGCTTAAAACACTTTCATCCGGTTATCCTTCCTTCGTTAAGATTGTCATATCTTAAATTTCGGACGATTACATTTTATGACTTGCTTCAACCTTCTCTTTTATTGCTTTCTGAGATTTTCTCATAGATGGTCTCAACATTATAGGAAGTTCAATTTTAACAGTCCAAAGTACTTATTTTGAAATTTATGGGTGACGACATCTCATGCTCCAAGTATTTTAAGATGTCAAGGTAACAATCAACTCTTTATAATCGATCTTATGCTTCAGAAATAAGTATCTCTCTCATGTTTGCTTTTGCTCATCAGATCCTTTTTCAAATTCTGAGTGCTAAGCATTGTGTCATGAGATATGGGTAGAATTTCTCTTTTAGAGTAATTCTAGTTAGACCTCTTCAAGACTTTCATAAACTAGTCATATCATCTACTTTATCTATAATTATAGACTTTAATTCGATGCCCAAATATCCTTGTCTGGTGTCCTTTTATTAAGCCAGTTCCTTGACTGTTTCAACATTTCAAATGGTGTTCTCAATTTTAGTATGTTTCATACATACTGGACAAAAAAATTGGATTACTCCCACTTACCATTTTGTGGAACAAGTAAACAAAACTTTTGAATGTAAGATATCAACTCTTATGTGTAGCACAATTCCTCTACCCTCGACGTGGTTTCCCTACTTTACCAGTTCCATGAGTTACCCTTTTCAATGTACTAGTTGATCTTTTATGGACTTTTATGACAAGAGTAAAACTTTATTCATAGTCTCTTACTATGAATTCGTTGTCTTAATCATAAACTTAGGGAAAACTCGATATTTCCATCTTTGTCTGATTTTCGCTTTGAAATTATAATTTTGTCTTACAAGTATCATCCCATTTTTAGCAACTAGACAAAGTTCTAAACTTCATTTCAAACATAGATTCCAATTTTGATCTTTTGGCTCTCAGTCAATTTCAGAGTCTGGTTCCGTTATAGCTTTTGTGTGGGCCTTCAAAGGATTCACCTGGGGTTTTGGACAATTGTGTGAAATTTTCCCAAATTTTAAGAAGTTTCTTGGGAAGCTACCATATACTCCCATTTGTTCCTCAGTTCGAATCAAATTCAAAATATTTCTCCAACTTGTCTTCTTAAAACAATAACTTGCAAGGAAGACATCATTGAGAGCAACAATTATATTGTGTTCTCATGGTTTGTGGAAGGACCCCATTTGTTTCTTTTGACTAATCATAGAGAAACTATGTCTAAAATGTTTATCATACATAAATAAAAGAGCATTTTAGAACTTCTCCAAATTTCATACTTATATGGTGTTTTTTTATTTGCTATAGCAGATTTAGGTTTAGAGAAATGTTACTTAGCACGACAAGTCAAAAGCGAGAGAATAACGACCGAATCAGAATTTGACACGTGGCGTGGAGAAGGAATTCACGTGAAGTTAGATTTCCAAATTGAATATCACACTTAAGTCCTCATCTATTCTGTGTTTACGCTTAAAGGCTTCCGCCCCAAACTTGATCTGGACCGTTGATTTGTTCAAAGGTCCAGATTATAACAAAAAGTTCTCACTCCCAAGTCTCATCAACTTTTTTTTCTTTGTTGAAAGAAGTCTCATCAACTAATTTTGTGTCAAAAAATCCTCAATCAAATCCTCTTAATCTAACCACTAAAACTCACATGCAACCATCTATTTACACTCAAAATATCATATTAATTCCATAAAAGATCAAATCAAAGCCTCAACAACAAAGAATCAGCATCAAATATCTCACAAAACATCAACAAGGGATATGAACAAAGATCCACCAGCATCAGTCAGCCGTGAGAATCGGAAGCTGGGGTTGGCTCGGATCTGAAAATCAGGGTAGTATTTCTCCCTTTTACCTTTTAATAGTTACTAGGCAGTTATATTTTAGGGTTCTACTTCACAGTATCGATTTTAATCGAATACTTATCAAGAAGCATATCAATTCTCCACTGCTATCCTTATTCACGGGTCTGGATTTAATCTTTGTTATCGTTTACCTTTTGTTGCTGCACGCTGATGGGCCTAAAAAGTTTCCTAAATAGGTCTACACCCGCAAGTGCACGGGTGTGAAGTTGTAATAAATTCCTGTAAGACCGGTTCGTTCCTCAGAGACTAGTTGAATCTATTCTAAAACTAGGAAGTAATAAGATTTTTAAAATGATTTGGTTTTGGTTTTGAAATGAATAAAATATTAAAGTAAAATTACAGTAAGAAAAATAATTACAAATGATACAAGGAACTCAAATGGGGGAGAGCCTAAGGTTTTCTGAATCCGTTCTCCTAATAATTCTAACGACAATTTATTTGGATTTAATTAGCCAATTTTATATATAACTCAGATTCTAGTCCATGAATGGTCTAAAAATCCGGAAGATTTTATCATGAAAAGCAATAAAAATATTAATAAACTATATCGATAAAATTACTTATGAAGAACTTCATCTAAAAACCTAGATAGAGAATTAGTTACTCATGGACATTATATAAAAGAAATTGGAAAATAAAATAAAGAGAGGGAGAAGAAAACTTAACTTTTTCACTATTTCAGAACCAAACAGGGCCTTAGGGAAAGATTTTCCTTCTGTTTTCTCAAAATTCTGCCAAACGCACCCTCTGGGAAAACGATTTTCTCGTCTTCCCGGAAATATTTTCCCTGTGAGAAAATTATTTTCTCACCTGTTTTCTCACCTTCTCCAATTCTTTTTCTCTCTCTAAGCTCTCTGTTTCTTTTCTCTTAATCTCTTTCTCTCTTTAACTCTCTGTTAATCTCTCTCTCTCTCACTAAAAGAGATACACAAAAAGGATGAAAGAATTAAAATCTCTTTCTATTTCTTTCTAAACCGAATCTTCCTGTTTCTCTCTCTCTACAATCTCTCTTTCTCTCTTAATAATCTTTTCTCTCACTAAAAAGAATTACAAACAGAAGAAGAAGAAGAAAAATAGATGATGATGATGATGATGATGATGATGATGATGATGATGATGATGATGATGATGAGTGGATGATGATCTCGATTGTCTCTCTTTAATCTATTTCTTCATCCCCAGCCGAGAGGTGATTATCTTCCAAAAACCGAGATAATGAAGATGATCAGTCCGGTTTATTTTTGTTTCTGTTTTGTGGCCGTGAGAGATGATGATGACAACTCTCTCTCTCTTCTTCTTCTCTCTCTCTAATCTTCCTCTTTAATTGAGCTTGAGAAGATGAGTTTTGACCCCCAACCCGAGATAAGATGATGATGATCACGACTCTCTGTTTTATACAAACAGAGGAGTAAATCCAGTCGAGCCCTCATTTACTTTCCTTCTCTGTCACATTGTTTCCAGCCAAGAGCTTCTATATTCAATCCTTCTCGGTTTCTATATAGAGGAGAACAAATATCTCTCTCTAAAACTTTCTATCCAAGTAGATTGTCCCAGCTCACACCCTCTCTGTTTCTCTAAAACCTTCCTTCTCTACCCAATCCTAAATTTCTTTCCATAAGCTTTCTCTCCTTCTTTCTCTGTTTTAATTTGAAAAATCTCGGTTTGAAGAAATTTAGAACAGCTCTCGGTTATAATAAAAGGAAGAAGAAGATGATGACGTCAGCTGACGTCATCGAGTCGGTTTGGGCTGTCCGGGTCACGCGTATAGCTTGGTGTACCTCTGGACGTGACAGAAAGTAGCCCGCGCATTCCCTGGTCCATTCGATTTCTTGCCGGATGCATGCCACATGTCCCTCTTGACTTTTAGTATACCAAATTTGACCCGAACTTTCACTTGCTCTAATTTATTCATCCGGACTCCGATTTGACTTCCGTTTTCGCCTACGGGTTCATCTTGGACTCTATTTTCCATCCGAGCACTAATACTGATCATGAAATCAGAATCACAAAATGACCAAAATACCCCTAGTCTGCATTTCTCCGACTTTTATCCGTTTTGCACACATAACTCTGAAAAAGGTACCTGAGTAGAAAAAGAGGCAATTCATGAGAGTAACTTGCCCTAGATAGACTAACTTGTCCAAATTAAGAGACTAAGATGGGACATTTTCATGTCTCATCACACGTTCATAGTACCATGAGCAGAGTTAAGCTTGTGTTCATCCTGATTATCTACCATAGGGTTAAGTACGCTAATCATACATTTGTTGAACTCTTATGCCTATCAATCAGAACAGAAATTAATTTCATTCATCTTAACTTTCCCTTTGACCCTGGTCGACACAAGTCTTCGAATATTAATCTCAATTCTCATCATGAAGTTTCTGTTGCTTATACTCCTACTCACCTTTTGATGATAGCATTGGGCTATGGTGACCTTATAGATTTAACTCTGTTGACTATTTCCGTAACATGTTCACTTCCACCCCTTTTCGCAATTTTATTGCGTGCATTTGTCAGATTAGCGGAGTATTTATACTTGGGCTATAACGGCGATCCCAATTTCCAGGTGTCTGACCTGTTTCTACTTTGTAGAATTCGATCAGATATGGTCTCTGAATATGGAGAATACTGGCGGGATACCCCGGAGTCATCTTATGGTTCCATCTTGCAGACACCTTTGTTTCTTCTTGAAACTATGGGTGTATGTTTAATCCATGTTAAGTTGTTACAAGAAGTTAGGTAAGGGTTTTATCTTTAATACAACCAGACGGACTCTCAAGGTCAAAGTTTCTTTCATGCTTAAGAAGAGATGCCAGCCTCGCAACTCACTGATGAAGACTGCTATACAAAGCGAAGTTCTTTTCTGCACTTCTTCAGCTCTGATATTTTGTTTTACTACTTTATGTATTCTAATTTTGTCTTTGTACTTAGGATATTGTAATAGACGCTTAATGGTAATATATTTCCTTTCAACAAAAAAAAAACTAATTTTGTGTTGAGAAATCTTTAATAGTTTGTGTGTGGAAACCAAGTTTCTTTATGTATTTGATAGAAAATAAGAAATATTTCATATATTACACACATGCTATTATTCATCAAACAAGTGCTCCTAGTTGGAATCTTTGATAATAATAAATATGCTATCCTTACCATTGGAAATCGGTTACTTACTTCGCTACTTTTTATTTTTCAGAGTTTGATTCTTCAGAGGGCGGAGAAATTGGTTTTTTAGGCTAATTTGTATTGTTGGATTATTTTTCTTTTTCTTACGGTAGAAAAATGAGTCATTTGAATACTGGGATAGATTTTTATTCATATCGAGGCGCAAGATATTTAATAAACTACCACATGTACCTCGCCCATGACCTTCTTCGTTTGTAAAATTGAAGATGAAGCTAAATTTGAAAATGCTAAGAAATCATCATCTTTATTTCAGTATGTGTAAAACTATGCAACTATGGTGATTGGAGAGGATACTAAGATCATGTCTCATTCTTTCATTTTTTTCTTGTTCACTAACTCCGACCCTTGAAATCACTTTAATTCATTTATGAATGGGTGATTATACCAAGGAATATGGAACCCAAGTGAGGTCAAATTTGAGTACAAGTGAAGCCCTCTAACAAATACAACTTTAATTACATTTTGGAGAAGATAATTTTAAATACAAATGTAATTACATTATTAAAGATTCCAACTAAGAGCACCTGCATTTCGTCCAGAAATAATTGCATTTGTGTAATATACGAGATATTTCTTATTGTCTATCAACTAAAGAAAATTTTCTTCAACAAAAAAAACTAAAGAAAGTTGATTTGAATAGGAAAACTATTAAAGAAAGTTGATGAGACTTGGGGTTGGTTGTAAGAACTTTTTGTTATAATCTGGATCTTTGAACAGATCAACGGTCCAGATCAAGTTTGGGGCGGAAGCCCTTAAGCGTAAACACGGAATAGATGAGGACTTAAGTGTGATATTCAATTTGGAAATCTAACTTCACGTGATTTCCTTCTCCACGCCACGTGTCAAACTCTGATTCGGTCGTTATTCCCTCGCAAAAGTATAAGTACTTTTACTTGTAGTAGAAGTTCTTTTACTTTAAAAAAGTAAAAAAATTTCAAAAGTATATTTGGCAAAAATGTTACTTTTAAGTAAAAAAAAAAGTCAAAAAGTAAGTTTGGTAATCCAATTTACTTTTGATAACTTTATTTTTCTTTTACCCATAGAGATACTTGATTTTAATGAATTTATTTATGATTTCCACGATTACTCTTGTATACGAAGTGGGGTGATATTAGTGGAAGTGGTGGTGATATTAGAGGTAGTGGTGGTGGCGGTGCCTTGAAGGTATGGTTATGGGGTTTGGTGGTGGTTGAGGTATGATGGTGGTCGTAGAGGAATGATGGTGGCAGTAGAGGTAGTGGTGGTAGAGCTATGGTGATGGTAGTGGTGGAGGTATGATGATGGTGGTGAAAGTACGTGAAATATATATTCCCTAGGTCAGAAGGAATGGTATACTTCCGAAGGTATTTTCAAAATACTCCTAATTAAGTATTTATGAATTCTAGTTTGGGTCAAACACCTATTCTATGGAATTCTATATATGGACTTAATTAGACAACCTAAAGAAGGGGTGAAAGAAGAGTGAAAAAACCAACAAATCTATTTCTCAGAGAGAGAGAAAAAGTTGTCTGAGAGAGAGAAAAGAAGTTTTTCTAAATTATCTAGTCAAGAAGAAGAGGTTCTTCATCTCAACCTTCAAGAAGGTCCTAGCTGACTCGAAGGAGGGAGTTCAAGTCATATACTCGGTGTCTCAAGTAGAGGAGCTACAATTGAAGCTCTTATCTTCCGAATACTGGTCGGGATTTAGTTCGTGAGAAAGCGATTAAAGGTAATCATCTTTCCATTCTAGTTCATTGATATGTTCATATATAAATCCTGGTAATCTAGTGTTAAACATATAGATGTTTGAGATTCCGCTTAGAACACTAGTCAATTAGTTGTATTAGATACACCCAATACCCTACAGTGGCATCACGAGCGGTTTGCATGAACTATCTTTGACTAGATGAATTAGATTCAAACTTGAACAACTAGATAGTTACGTTTGAATGGAGATTTAAACATGTTTTGATTAGATCAATTAGGATTTTTGGATATGATTCGATGACCTAAAACACTAAACCTTTGAATTTTTGATAAAGGTTTTCAAAAACTAGTTTTAGGTTTTAAAATTTTGACAAAAGGGTGTCAACACCTACTGTTTTGATGAAGGAATTCATCAAAAACAACAGGTTACAATAGCTTGGTAAAGAAAACAGAAAAGAAAGAAGAAGGGAACACTAGGGTTTCCAAAAATTTTGGAAACCCAGCTGGCCGGACCGACCAGGACGCGTCCAGAACGCATCCGGGCCGGACCAGCACGTCTCGGACAGGAAGTCCGAGACAGGGTGGGACACGGACTGGATATCCCAGTCCGTAAAGGATCGGGATTCCAAGTCTGGACTGGACTAGGAGTCCGAGATAGGAGCGTCTCAGACATCCCAGCGCGTGAAAGACGCGCCTGGGATATCCTAGTCCAACACGGATTAGGATTCCGAGACTCGAAGTCTCGGACATCCCAACGCGTCCAGGACGCGTCTGGGATATCTCAGTCTGAGACGGACTAGGAGTCTGAGACGGACTAGGAGTCTGAGACGGACTAGGAGTCCGAGACAGACGCGTCTCGGACGTCCCTCACGCGTCTGGGACGCGCTCTAGGGAATCCTAGTTGGTCTCGGTCTAGGACCGAGACCCTGGACTTAGGTCCGGATGCATCTAGGATGCGTCTGGAGCAACCGGACGCATCTAGGATGCGACTGGAAGCTTCCAGACGCACCTAGTATGCGACTGGAGCATCCAAATGCGTCTAGGACGCGTCTGGAGCAACCAGAAGCGTCTAGGACGCATCTGGACGCGTTCAGAAGACATCCCATGCAGGATGCCCTTGTCGTCCGTACACATAAGCGTCTAGGACGCGACTGTGGTGCACCAAGGCATCTCAGACCTTGCATCCGAGATGGCCATGCACTGTCCCGACCCGAGACGCGTCTTGGAGGCGTCTCACTGTTCCAACACCTCTCGGACTAAGCATCCGAGAGGGTATACCATAGACCCGATGGTCGGGACGCATCCTAGGCATCCCATCCGTGATGCCTATGGTCTGTCCTAGGTCAGAAGCGTCTAGGACGCATCTGACCTAGTAAGGACGCGTCTAGCTAGGCTAGGACGCGTCTGACCGAGGGACAGAGAACTAAAGGAACGTGTTGTCCCTTGGTCCAGCCAATGACTAGGCTGATCCGAGACTAGTCAAGGGACTTTGACTAGGGTTGACTTAGGTCTTTTCGAGTTTGACTCGAGGGCTTTTTGGCTTTGACCTAAGTGGGAGTTTTTTAAACCTTTTTCTCCCGGTTCCAAGCATATTTTTCCAACATCGATCCGGGCCATCGGAGAACCCAAACGGAGTTTTTCCTTGAATCGATTTTAGAAATCATTAAGGAAGAAACATAATGAGCTTTTAGTCCGAATTTTTACGAAAATAAACTTTAAAGCCCATTAGACATAGAGATCTCACTATTTCCTACGATTAGCTATACGAAACGTAGCAAACCTAGAAACGAATCTAAGATACATACTTTATGTTTTAATTATGAATGTCATATTATTGTATGTATGGACATATGTGATAGCGTAGAATAGTATACCTTTAGATAAGTAATCGTTTCTTGTTTTTAAGCACAAGTGAATGTGCCTGAATAATACTTAGAGTATAGGGTCTTAGAATCTATTGACGAACCGAACGATGAGATCATGGTTCAAGTGGGAGTAGTCAATGGATGTTCAAGGATATGAATCCAAACGAACCATAGGCGAACAAGAAATAACCTAAAAGATGAGATCTTTTAGGAGTTATACTAAGATTGAATAAATCATTACGCAAACCCACATAAACTTTTACGTAATAAATCATGTATAGTTATGCTAGAGTTCACAGTAACACAACTTGATAAATTACGTAATAAGTCCCAAAAAGAATTTTGAGTAGAGCCTACCCAGATTAAGACACCTGTTGAGTCCTTGTTCATCGATGGTGGGTCTGCCAAAGCAGGTGCCATATTTTACCTCGGGACAATACGGGTAGATCTATGAAGAAGTCTACATGTCTAAATGGTTATTCTCAACGAGTCAGCAAAAGGATTTTGGATTTCGGGGCTAAAGGACAATTTGACACTCAAGTGTGAAATTCGTCAACCAAGAATCATAAGAGTATGATTAGTAAAATATTACTCACCCAGGACAACGAGTTAAGGGCAGTGCCAAAGTACGCTTAATCTCGAAGGAATGGGATCCTGGAATTATATTATTCTTAGGGGACAACAAATATAAAATAATATAAACAAAGTAAGAATTATGCCAAGATAACAAGTTTAAGTCACTTTCGCATTTCTTACATGTAGTTTAATCATGACATCAAAAGACTCCACCAACATACGTTGGCTTCTAGAGAAAGAGAAGTTGAATGGAGACAACTTCATTGTTTGGGAATGGAATCTGGGACTCGTCCTCAGATCCGAACATAAGGCAAACGTCTTAAACACACCTATTCCGATTATCACTGAAGAATCGACTGATCAAGAGAAGGATCAGGAGAGAAATATTCGGAAGAAGTCCAAACCCGTAACATGCCTCATGTTAGCAACCATGGAACCTAACCTTCAGGATAGGTTCATTGAAATGGATGCTTATACCATGATACGACAACTTAGGAATTTGTTCCAAAAGAAGTCAAGAATGGAGAGGTATGAGACTTCAAAGGCAATAATGGATGTGCGCCTTGAAAAGGGAAAGCTTGTTGGGTCGCATGTTTTCAAAATGATTAGTCTTTTTGAGAAACTAAATAGACTTGGAGTCGACAATGGCCGGGACTTCGCCACTGATATTATCCTACATTCACTTCATAATGGGTTCAATCAATTTAGAATGCACTACAATATGAATGGATGAGATAAATCTTTGGAGGAACTACATGCTATGCTCCAGACAGCCGAAGAAAATATCGCAGTAGCTGAACCTAAGAAAGAAGTTCTGATGGTTCAAAAGGACAAGGATTTAAAAGGGATATAAAGCAGAAATTCAAGAAGAAGAAAATGGGCAAAGGGAAAGGCAAACAAGTTGCCAAGAACAAAGGTGCCCAATCTGATTCCAAATGTTTCTATTGCGATGGCACAGGCCATTGGAAGAGAAACTGTGTCAAATTCTTGAAAGACAAAAAGAACGGAACCGTGGTTTTCGCTCAAGGTAAAAATTATTAAAAGTTGATTCAATTAAATACTATTTCCTTCAAAGGTATAGGATACCTAAAAGCTTTTTCATTATGAATGACAGGAGCAAGTGGGAGTTGAGTATTTATTGAAGAGAAGATGAACCTATCAAAAGCTAAGGAAGCAAGAGTTGCTAGAAAAGCTCGAGAAGGATCATAGACTCCATAGGAATTACTTTTAAATAATTACACCTAAACGATTCATCTTAGTTATTCTAATCTAGACAAATAAACTTGAAAGAACATGGATGAAGCTAAAGTTGTTTGATCACGTATCTCTCAACAATAGTTAATCATGGTCTAGGCAAACAAATTTGACAAGATCTCTTATGACAAAACAGAGGTCAATTAAACATAGAAACTAATGTTAGACATGAAACTATGATTAATGTGACTAGAATAGACTAAGAACTAGATTATAGGAAAAGTTTAGGAAACTCAACCTAAATCAAGTAAAGGATCAATTTGACTAAAGAATATGATGAGATCATATGTCTATAAGTCATTAATCTTCCAAAAGCATAAAGGTCTAATACAAATCTGCCGACCCACTAAAACCTAGAATAGCTAAAGCGAGTAAATGATTCCATACAAGTACGGATTTTAGAAAGAGTTCTAAAACTAGTCTTTTGTTCAAAGTCTAAAACATTTTATACATAGATTCTTCGAAAGAAGAATTACGGGGTTTTCCAACAAATCATCGAAACACAATTAGATTGTTGCTCTCGATGGTGTCTTACTTAAAAGAAAGAGTCTTTCAAAGAAGACAAGTGGGAGGAAATAAATATTCGAATGGTTTCGAATAGAGCAACAAATAGGAGCAAAGAAGTTACTCGCTATAATGAAGTAAGGAATTACTCGTCGTGAAACTTCTTAAGGAGTTAAGGAAGTTTATCGAAAATTGCTCAAAAACTCCGGATGAGTCTTAGGAAGATTCAAACATACTATAGCAGAACCACTCCGAAATTGGACTGGGAGCCTAAAGAGATAAGAGTAAGAATGGTTAAGTCTTGTTCGACAAGAAGGTAAGTGGGAGTGAAACAAGTTCGTTTCAAGTCCTGTATGTAGGAAACATACTAGGGTTGAGAAGACAATAGGAAATGTCAAAACAGTTAGAGAACTGACTCAATAGGACAATAGAAGAGGGTAAATTAATTTGGGCGTCAAAATCTATAACGATAGATCAAAGAGATGATAAGACTCATTCGAAAGGAGTTTTGAAGAGATCTAAATAGAAGAACTCTTAGAGAGAGGTTCTACCTATCCCGCATGATAACTGCCAAGCAAAATTCAGAATTTGGAAATTCTGATGAGCGAAAGCAAACATGAAAGAAACACTTATGTTTAAGAACATAAGATTAACCATGAAGATGATTGATGTTTACCCGCACATCTGAGAAATACTTGGAGTATAAAATATGTCGTCACCCATACACGTCAGAGACCAACCTAGAATGCTTGGAGCATCCAGGATTAAGTCTCTGAAGTCATAGATTGGAGAAAGTCATAAAAGCAATCTTCCGAAACTAAAAATATGAATCTTTTAGGGAGGACAAACAGATGAAAAGGAGTATTCATGCTGGGAGTCGTTGCTAACTCTACTAGATAAGAAAGTAAAATTAGAACTTAGAAAATACTGATTTCAGTTTAAGAAACTGATATTATCATAAAGGCTTACGAAAGCGTTCTGAAGCACGATAATAATAAGCGAAGTGAAAACGTAACTAAACTGTCACCTTAGAACGAACATGGAGGATGTACGGATCAAAAGAATTAGGATCAAGGTAGAGAATCCTAAAAGACTTATAAAATTGAGAACGTAAAGGAGTTTACGCGGGTGCTCAAATTTTACAAACTCTTGTTATCCGAAATAAACTCAGTTTATTTCGTCATCTAAATTGTGGTTTAGAATTTAGACAAGAATCCAAAATAATGGAGTGTTCCAGGTAGGTTTATTAGATACGTGATCTAATGAAAGAGACCCTACTAAGTGAACATGGAAGCACACCATTATATTATCCCTAGTCCAGGTTATTGGTTGGACAACAATGACTTAAGAAGACTAGCATGAGTGATTGACAAGATAGCGTTGTTTCTTGGGCATACGGGAATAGGAGTATTCAAAGTCAACTTCATGGGGTGTATAGATGATACACTGGAAACCGCCAAAATGAGAGTATTTCAAAAGGTTGAAGTTACAAATTGTCATAACTCTCATTTAAGCAAATCGGAGAAATTCCTCAAAACATGAGTACTCACTCAGTTTATGTAAGGAATATCGAACTTTGGTACCGTTAAACGTCATCCGTAAAAAGTGGTTATAAAGGCAGATTACTAGGGGAGACATGATAGACATGAAATTGAGTGGGAGTACAAGAATGGAATATTTCTTCCTGAGTAAAATCAGGATAAAGTATCTCAAGGCCACTTGATGAGAAAAAACTGAAAAATGCATGGCCATGCTCAAATGGATTAAGAGTTAATCATTTGGATTGAAAGTTTGTTCTCGGGATCAAGAGAGTCTGATAAATATGACATATCAGATGAGATACGAAAAGACATGGGAATCGAGCATTGCACTTGTTATAAGTATAAGTAGAAGACTGAAGGATATATTCCCTCGGCCAGAAGGAACGGTATCCTTCCGAAGGAATGTCCTTCGACCAAGGTGGCAATGCGTATGATTTGGCAAATAGGATCATGATGACCTTACTCGGAAGATCATTAGTCCGGTCGAATTAGGGGTCGTAATGCTTAGCTAGAAGCCGTTTACGATCGTCGGATAACTTCAGTAATCCGCGGCTAACATAGACCGGATCCTACAAGGGTTACACATAAGAGTGATGGTTGTTACGGAGAGAATTGACAAGAAAGAGAATGGCAAATAAGTGGATTGGATTCATTATTGGTAAGTCCAATTAGTTCGGAGGAGTCCGAATAAAGACAAACACATCCGGGCCCGAGTGGGAGGCCCGGAAAGGCTTTAGGTGGGCCGGCCATGTGATGCCGACCAAAGCAAGGGGCCGGCCATCTCATGGCCGGTTAGGCCCTAAGTGGGTCGGCCAAGGAAGCCCATAAAAGGCCTATGTTGGTCGACCACTTCATGGGAACCCTAAATGGGTATTTTGGAAATACTCCTAATTAAGTCTTTATGAATCCTAGTTTGGGTCAAACACCTATTCTATGGAATTCTATATATGGACTTAATTAGACAACCTAAAGAAGGGGTGAAAGAAGAGAAAAAAACCAACAAGTCTATTTCTTAGAGAGAGAGAGAAAGAGGGTTGTCTGAGAGAGAGAAAAGAAGTTTCTCTCAATTATCTAGTCAAGAAGAAGGAATTCTTCATCTCAACCTTCAAGAAGGTCCTAGCTGACTCGAATGAGGGAGTTCAAGTCATATACTCGGTGTCTCAAGTAGAGGAGCTACAATTGAAGCTCTTATCTTCCGAATACTGATCGGGATTTAGTTCGTGGAAAAGCGATTAAAGGTAATCATCTTTTCATTCTAGTTCATTGATATGTTCATGTATAGATCCTGGTAATCTAGTGTTAAATATATAGATGTTTGAGATTCCACTTATAACACTAGTCAATTAGTTGTATTAGATACACCCAATACCCTACAGTACGATGGTGGTGGAAGTATGGTGGGTGGAAGTATGGTGGTGGTGGTGGTGTGGTGGTGGTGGTGGTGGAGGTGTGGTGGAGGTGTGTGATAGTGGTGTTAGTGATGGAGGTATGGTTGTGGTGGTGGAGGTAGAGGTGTGAAGGTGGTGGTTAAGGTATGGTGGTGGTGGTGGTGGTGGTTGAGGTATGGTCGCGGGGGAGGTGCAATTGTTGTTGAGGTGGTGGTGGGGGTACAATTGAATGGTTGAAGTTTAGTTGTGGTGGTAGAGCGAAGGTAGACGAAGAAAAAAAAATCGTCAAATAAAATTTATGTATGTGTTGTACATAAGTTACTTTACTTTAAACTCAAAAGTTAAAAATTTCAACTTCAAAAGAAAGTCAAATTTTAACTTAAGTGAAGTCAGAAATTTTTCCATTACCAAAATAACTTTTTTACTTTTTTACTTAAATAAGCAAAAAAATTACTTATTTTAGTGTTGCCTAATGACACCTAAATATATAATTTTTATAGAAATCCGACATCTCAAACAAAAGTTATATCGATTTGAAATTTAAAGAAAAATAAAAGAATTTAGTTACACGAAAAGGACAAAAAAAAACGATATTTTAGTACTTGTATATGTTTTTACCTAAATAATAATTTTCAAATATTTTATGTCTATGTACTTATTTTTATATTATTTTGACCTATATAGAAATTATCCCTAATTTTGTAGTGTACCTACATATATGAGTAAAGAGGAAGAAATCAGGTGGAAAGGTCAAAGGGTTGTGGTTGGAAGGCAACAACTGTACTGATGGGGAAAATAGGTTTTTTTTTTTTTTTTGATGAGAGATGGGGAAAATAGCTTGAAAGGAAGTCAAGACAGAAGTGATGATGGAGAAGTGATACTCTTATTAGAGAGATAGTTTCCCATCAGTCATTCTGGGTTATATATAGGGTTACTGTACTCCATGGTGAAATGATGGATTGATGGGAAACAGTAGATTAGGACCTAGGGTTTACCCATTCAACCTTCCTACCTACCCTTTTTGCCTACATTACTCTACATATCATGGTTTCTCCATTTGCAGGAAGGGAAAAGGTGAAAACAACCTTCTTATAATATTCTGTAGGATATGCACTAAAAAATAGGGACCATCTTTGAGTGGTTAAGAACCATTAGGGGTGGGAATTGGTCCAGAATTAGGGACCCAAAGGCCCATAAGACATCGGGTCGAGCGTTCTGGGTCTGGAAACTGGGCTTCTTTAAGTGGGCTCAGACCAGACAAAATTGAAATATTTTACATCGCGCAAAACAGTGATAAATGAGCAACTTAAAACGAACCCGAAATTAAACACTATCTAGATGGTGACTAATATAAGGCAAGGCTAAAACCTTGTGCAGTGACTCCAATCAACCGGAGCCTACAAGATGGGCTTATGTCAGGACTACATGTGTTGGTAGGTTTTGCCCATGGATAGCCCATGTAACTGTCGTGTCGAGACAGTCCAGTCTGTTTCAGGCTTCAGGTGGATCACGTATGGAACTTTCCACAAACACACCCTGCCGGGCGCCGGCCCTAAGAACCATGTTTAAATGGCCGACACAACACAATAATAAGTCACGCTATTCAAGCTAGGATTGGCATACCCATAGATACACAGTTTCGATCATAACACCAGTTCTCAGCACTAGCCAGACTAGTTAGCATATATACAATCCAATCAGACAAGATTTTATTCGTAAATCGGTCATAAGGTTGTTCCTTACCAGCCAAACAGCAAATGTTCCATTTTGGATTTGGAATATGAATAACCTGATCTGCTTTTTATGTATCTTGTGTTATTTGGGCTTCCATAGACTCAGAGAAGTGATTTTCTTAGTACATCCTTTTGATATAAATCGCTCCGCCCTTGTCAGTCAATATCGAAACAAAACAAATAATTCTAATGGTGCACGATCCAAAAAAGAATGATCCGGAACATTACTGAATACTAACAAGAACTCAGCGACCAAACCAATCCCAACATGAAATTTACAAGGATGCAAAATAGCCCACAACGTATACCAAATAACAGGGTGCTCAATATACAAAATAAGGATAATAGTCCTCTGCTTATTGCATCACTATGAAGCCACCGTGTTTTATGAAGTTCTTACGAAGATGATTTACAAGTGGACTAATTTTCTAATATAAGCATTTTTAATGTCGAAGAGAACGTCTTCACCAGTTCTCATCAAATCTAGCCTCTTGAATCGTATACATTAGGGCTCTAGTAAAGACCAATGACGTACAGTGGCGGAATATACAAATCATATAGTATAGAATTGAACATAATAAATAATTAGATTTCATGAATGATTTCAAGATGTTATACTTAAATACTGATAGAGAGGAAAATTTGATGAACCAGACTTCAAAATCCTAGACTAATTACACTTGAGGACCTACATAAAAGTAGCCAGTTTTCTCTGAAACCCACAAAGGACTGTATTCTTGAAGGATAGACAACTGCAAACTTTATGGTCAGATCTGAATATGGTTTGAAGTGAAACAATCCGAAACATGAGAAACCAATACTCATTTCCTATAGGTATAGTGTAAGAACTGACCGCTACTTAACCAATTCAGTACCCTCCGGACTTAATACAACCGAGCTTTCCCGGGGTTGAGTAGTGATTCTGACATCATCCAGCCCTGCACGAAAAATGGTTGTGATTGGTTTTGAAAAGAATTTTGAATAAGCTAGTAGTTCACAAAATAATATCTATGAATTTTCAGTAACAGATTCAAATCTCAGATAATTATGATTATCATATAGAATAGATTTAGAACATATGACTAGCCGATATTGTTCGTCAATATGCATAATTTTTATGGACATTGGTAGATAAAGACATAAAGTTTCACATTTAGACAGAAAAACTTTCCGAACTTTCTATTTAATCGCTTTAAATAATTCATTGCCTTGGTGTATAACATAAAGTTGAGCTACTCATTCTTTTCTCAACATGCTCGCTACTCTTCTAAATGGACTTCGAGACAATAGGGACAATTTACGTTACTTTCGGTAAGCTATAATTTGGGCAGACTTTCTTCCGTGACCACCTTAGACAAAGATTTTTCTTTTTCAACGAAGTTCTAGCCAAGCTCCAAGAATATTGAAAGGCTCATTTCCTGTCTCATAAGTAGGAACTTACATAAACAACACATAATTGTGCATGTGCGAGCTTACTATTTGGAAGTACATAAATGATAACCTGTAGGCTGTAGCAAGCTAAGTGGTTGATATCGTGATGTATTAAATATTTTAATATGTTGGATACCGGATACTAAATGGTACATCTTATGAAAACATGACCGAGATTGATCTGGCTGATATATTGAATATATTGGAAAACCACCAAAATATGAAAAGGTTTATTGTAGGTTCTAAAATCTTTCTCCTAATATTTTTAAAGTTATCTCCTTATACACCTATATAAGGTAAACTTTATTATGCAGAAACATCCGATAGAACTACGCATCATTTACGTAAAACGCGATATTTATGTTACTTACCTGTTCAGCAGCTTTTCTCTTAAATATCTCATACGATGCAGATACAACCTTGCAAGACTCGGCAATATGAGCCTCTAGGTCATTAGCTTTAAGTAGGGGATGGTGGGTTGAAAATGGTTCTGTTAAACTTGTAATTGCAGATGCGTCATGCTCCCGAATAGACCGAATTTCATTTGATGAACGAATAAAATGCAGCAGCACATGAGCCTGTAATACCAAATTATTTTATTCTTAGTAGGTTTAAGAAGAGAATTTTATTTCTATCACAAAAAAATTGAAATTCTTACATGATAAGCTGCTTTTAAAATGTCATCAGACTCGGCCTGATTCTTGAGCAAAGCACATACGTTACCCTTTGCAGGATTATATGTGACAATGTATCTCTCTTTCTGCCATAGAAGGAAAAAAGTCACTCTGATCTTAAGAGAAGAAAATTACTTCATGTCAGAAGACATAAAAGATAACAGAATACATACCTCGAACTGAGGCTCTATATCAAGGTACGAACTTGGATCTTGGAACGCCTCCTTGAACCTCGGTGCTGCCAAAATATTTGGAGCAAACTTCAAATTTAGTTAAAATTCTAACAGGAAGATCAAGCATAATTTAATTATATTCATGGTTCGAATAAATACCTAGAAGGATAGGCCTCTCTTTTAGCCACGGGAAATTGAATATTTTTTCTTTTAAATTCCCTTCTTGCAACGACGGTACTTGTCCTGAAAAACACAAAGGTGAATAATATCTTCAGCATCGAGTATACTTGCATATTTCTCATGATAAAGAAACCCAATTTTACCTGTCTTAAGGAAGGATTCTACAGCCACAGTGAATCTTGCACGGTTCAAAGTACGCAACACAACAGACTTTACCTGGTGATGAATAATAGCAATTAGCATATCTTAACGTCGACAAGAAATATAAAGGAAGAGAACAGGAGTAGAAAGAAAGGAAAGAAAGAATAATACATACATATATATATATACACACACACACGTAAAATAAATCAAACCTCTTGGTAAGAACTAAGAACATATCCACACGAGAGAAGTGAAAAAGTGGTCACCAAGGATGGGTTTCTTTTTGACATGATGATACTCAGTCCTGTTCCCAACTTCACAAAACAGAGTTTAAAATAGTCATATATAGTAGCTTTAATAGGACATTGTCATATTTATTCAACTGTCTATGTTCTTTAAGACTTATAATACAAATATATTTGAATAAAACAAACACCAGGATACTCCAGCAGAACTGCCGACAGGAGAATACATATTACAATACTCAAAGACGTCTTGTCTGAGAATTCCTGAGTAGAGCTATTATGGATGCATATATAGCACGTATACTTAACCAATTCAGTACCTCAGTCTCAAGGAAAGTAGGAGGGTAGCCCATACTCTAAAACAACAGTTAATAACAGCATCGGCCTCACAAGATGTCAATACGTGGAGTCAGTGGCATGACTTGGAAGACAGATAGGCCCTTACTCAAATAAAATCTAGGTTAATAAAGCACAACTAAGAGCAATCTAGGTTCAGGAAGCATAACCAAGGGTGTCAACATTAAGAAATAAGGATAGTGAGGTAATGTGGGAATACATTATGGAATTAGAGAATTAGTAGGTAAACTGTTCTAGCCTACCAGATCTGCTATGTTGCCAACACATTCTCCCTTTGCAGTGACATCCCCAATGTTCTCTCCTTTGGCAAAGGCTTTATATATTGGAGTCCGTGTTGATGTTGAAGTCACAGCACCAACATTCTACTAGGAACAAAAGATGGACAAATAAGAACGCGGAGAACTCATTTAGAACCAAGTATGTAGACCATGAATGATAAAAAAAAAAACAACTTGACCTAGATCCTAAGAGATGTATATGTAAGTTAAAAATTCAACCTTCGCTACGTTGGCCGCACAAGCCAGTGGCAGGAAAAGGTGTGGTGCGGCAACAGTTGCTAACTCTACTCCCGCCCCCAACTCCATTAAGAGATCACCAGCAAAGCGAAGCTACAACACGTGTTTGCATCTTTAGGACAGAGTAGAGATATTCCGGAAAATAGTTCTGTACTTTAAGAAATATTTAACACGAATGCTGCATATGTTTAGTGAAACCTGCATCTTAAAAAGCTGAAATGACAAAGCAAGTGTACCTGTTTAAGATCATAATCAAATTTCTTTCCTTGCCTCGCGAAGAGCATTTTTCCAACACGTCCTGCTCCATCCTACAGAACCACCATAAAGACAACTCAAGAAACATTATGAAAGGTTGCACACTTGCACGAAATAAGAAGGTAGTCCAACTACTTCAAATTATTTATCTGCGCAAGATGCAAATGGACCAGTAACAGTATTTGACGCATAAATATGAAATAACCCAGGCACGCTCATAACTGGTGTGATTCTACAAGTCCTTGTTCTAATATATAGATGCACAGGAAATAAGTTCAATTAGATATAACACTTCTGTCAGTTTCTATACAAATGTCTTCAGCAATTGTGATTTGGGAGTGAATCCTTCCCATCTTCACCTTAGCGACTGCTTTAATTCTACTAACCTGTAAATGCTTAATGTTTCATGGTAAGGCTTAGCTCTCTTCTATACTTCTGTCTTTGAGCACCCTATATTTTTGTTCTCTTACAATGTCGAAAGCAAGTCTTGATCCTTAATATCTTGTATCACGTTAAGACATTGTCATTCTCAATACATCTTTACCTATATCTCTACTACTAATTGAGTAATTTATTTAGTAATGGATGATGAGTAACGTAGCAACGATTTAAGTAACTAAGCGAAAATGTCATTTTAACTTGCTTGATATTACATTACAGCTCTCTGAGTTGAAATACAACTGAAATATAAGTTGTGGCAGGGTGCAACTTGGGCTAACCCAATCTGCTTGCTAATGAGCTGAAACCAAAGCAGAACGAGGTTTGAATGTTAACTTTTTTCTGGCTGAGATTTATGACAGAAAACAAAAAAAGTATAAATCAGGTTGGGCTTTATTTGGGCTACCCCGGTGGATTGCGGCCCATATGTAAAATTACACTAGTAATATTAAACTAACCAGTGAACCTGGGAGCGGATTTGATATTACACTAGTATGATATCTGATGGATAGCATAATTCCTCTCTTTCAAATTTACATATTAAACCATTGAATACCAGTTGTTTCTCATTCACTTCTCCCAAGAAATTGATAATCTCTAGCGAGTGAAGAAGACTAGGTTTTGATCATTGTGTTGTCATTCTTGCTTTGATGATATTCAATATTAGAAATGAAGGTATGGAAATTTCTATTGTGTGAGAAATAAATATTGCAGTTCTGCTGTAAGAGTTGGAACTAATTGGATCCGACTCTAACTTCGTTTATTTTTTTGAATGGAAGACAAAGACTTGTTCTTAGGCTTGAACCAGTGGTTTTAGTTTATGAGAGAAAAAACAGAGTAGTCCTTCAAGTTTTGCCTTCCCCACTAATGAAGTTTTTACTTAGTTTTCTATAGTTTTCCTGGAATAAAAAACACAAGGCTGGGTTGGGCAAAGACGTAATGATACTTGACCACAAGTCACAAGGTTGGGTTTGGGTCAAGGTCGTAGCCGGCTCAACCCACCTGACCTGCAAAGCTAATGTGTAGACAGCAAACGTAGTTACTTACCCTAACTTGTGAATCTGGTGAAAGGTTAACTTGATCAGTGAGTACATACAAAATGACAAGTATATTTTCCCAAATTGTATGAAATTCACAGGTTTAAGTTGGTGAAAATTGTTTACCTTAAGAATCCAGTTGATAGCCACAGCACCTGAAGTTGCTGTATTTCTAGAAACTCCGACAGAATTTAACAGTGACTGTGTTGTGAAAACACCCATTGCTCCACCAAAAAAATGCTAAAAAGGGTCGTATAATCAGTCAGAATAGCACCAAAGAGCATCAAAGAAAACAAGTGCTAAACTAGAGGGTTAAACATGACGCCACGTAATAGTAAGATGCTTCCAGAGAATTATCTCAGCCACATTTCATACACAAGATCTTCATAAAGAAAGAAAAATACCTTCAAAGCTCTCCACGTCATGTATGGTACATAAGAAGGGGTAACACTCTCAGGGAAACCTTCAGGCACCACATAGGATCTTACAAACGACATCATTTCCTGAACCAGAAAAGTTATAATGAAACATTGTATAATTCTTTTCTACTTCATCAGGGAAATAAGATTTTTCTTTATTTACAGCTACTGCTCGAGAAAATAAGCATATTAACTGTTGGGGAAAAATGAAAACATACGCAATAAGAGTATCCCCGAGATCATGTTTTTCTGTACCGAAAAGGTCTTGTTTGGCAAAAAAAAAAAAAAATCAGTGGAAAAAGTAAAGGAAAACAGATCTTATGAAGGCTAATTCATGAATAAAATAAAAGGAAGGCAATGATAATATCACAGCCAGTGGAGAACCAAATGCCAGTTTGCTTATCAAAACAGATAGATTATGCATGAATTTCTATAACAATACTTAGTAAACCTGAAGTATGTGAAGAAAAAGTCATCATGGATGAACAAAATTTACTTGATCGTCGAACATTATTAATCATATAAATAAACCTAACATTCGCACCCTTTATGACAAATTAAACTTCTAGGAAAGCCAAACTTGTATGTTTTGTCTGTATCATCTCTACAATTTTTATATATTAATATTATGTTCATATTAAACCACGCCCTAATATAAGATCATTGTACAGTAATTACATATTCAAATTCGACACAGCAGCTTATTATCCCACATTTTATACTTGTTCTTTGTTTTCTATGTCCACCTAACTTTTACCAATTCGACCAAATTATGCATTTCAGTTAATATAAAATCCATTCTTCAAACAATAGAACATATCAAAGCCCTAATTTTGTTATTAGTAACCGAATAATTCAACCAATTAAAAATAGACAAGGTTCATTATTTGGTGAGTATTTAGGAATAAATAAACAGGAAATTCATCCAATCAAAACAAATAAATACTGAAAATTTGAATAGTTAGAGAACAAGCTTACCTCTAGAGGATCCTGAGGAGTTTGCAAACTGAAAGAACGCATCGAAGCTTTTTTGAACTTTCCAGAACTATCAGTTTCTGCAACATATTTCCAACGTCGGCCATTGATCTCTTCCCGGCAAATAACTTTCAAGCTCGAATTAACAAATTCCTCTTCAATGAGTCCAATTCTTTTCTCCTCTGGAATTAATAAAGAAGAAGGAGGAGGAGAAGAAGAAGAAGAAATTGAAGAAGAGGAAGGAAGTGGAGAAGAAGAAGCAAGATTTGCACTTATTCGAATTGTTTCACGAACAAGAAGTCGAGCATCTTGAGAATTAGCTAGGGTTTGAGTAGTAGTTGAAGCTGCTGCTGATGATGATGGTGATGTTGATCGAGGTGGCTTAAATTGAATTGGAGCCATAATCAGATCGGTTCTAAAGCAGTTGATATTTTGGGTTTTGGATCGGGAAAAAGAGAAATGAGGTTAAAAAGTAGAGAGAGAAAGTATAGAAAAGGCATAGGTATCATCGATGGAAGTTACGTATAGCATTGTAAAGGGTTTATACTTATTGAAGCAGGTGGCTTAATAATGGCGGACGGAGTTTAATATGAAGAAGAGAGAGAAAGTAGAGAGAGAGAGAGACAAAGAGAGCCACTAGGAATTATAGAGGTTTTCATTGGATATGTACAAATGGAAAGAGAAATTTGAGAGACAAAGAGGGAAGTTGGCCACCTGTGTACAACTGCCCTGGAGATTTTGGTAGGACTTGGCATAACCCTAGTCAGAGCACAGAAATGTTTCTTTGTTGGATCTAATACAAGTGTTTTTATATTCTGAAACATTATCTATTTTCATTCGGAAAAAAATGACAATTTTACGTCCCCGTTATGAGATTGGACAGTAAGGGTCGGAGAAGGACAATCACTCATTCTAAGATACTTCAGACCAAAGAATCATACGTAAACGGGGGAGAGCTCTTTTCCCTGGTTCTCCGGAATTGCAAGCATCTTTAGAATGAGATTTCAATTCACCACCTTTTGAAACTTTGAGAGTAGTTTTTTGGGGAGCACAGTTTGTAATTTGTATTTAGGAAGGTACTTATTTTATATTGTCGGTTGATTTGCGCGAAATAAACCAAAAAAATTAAAAGAATAAGACCATTCCATTTCGACAAAAGACCAACACCAAGTTCCATATATATAGATCCACTATGTGAATAATTATTTCGTACCCCCTAGGAGTATAAAAGATCATATCTGGTTGTGGACGAGAAGGAATTCCAACCCCTGACAATGTGGTCATATCCACTCTAATAATCTGAGTTATTGGTGTAACATCTTGTGTTTCAGTTGCAAGAATGAAGGAACGTAGTTGGATCACGAACTATTTTGGAATCAGGTAAAGTTAAACACAGAGATGTTACAACACTCAAATCTACCCTAAGTTTTGAGATGATCACGAATAACTTCATAAGTTCAAATCTCGAGAATCCATCTGTACATTATCATCCCCCATGTCTTCTTCTACCTCTTTTGTGCAACTCTCATGTTATAGAACCGTTTTTAATGGATCTTCTTTCTCTTGTGAGAACTATCACTTTGATAGTTCAAATATTAATCGAACAAGAAAGAGAGATGCCGAATTTAGCAAGAGAAGAAGATGGTAGATTATTATAACTCTTGTGTATTATAATCAATGAGGTTTACATCTATTTATAGTACAAGTAATGCAATTAGGGTAAATCTTAGATAAAGATACATAGGCTTTGATGTCTATCTAGTTACAACAAGTGATGTCTATCTAATAGTAGGGACTGGTTGGTGAAGAGGATCTGGGTCGGTCGGTTGTGGGTGTTGCCCATATGGACCGGGTGGTCGATTCATATCCATATCCCTAATACTCCCCCTCAAGTTGGAACTGGAATGTCAATGACGCCCAACTTGCCAATAATTTGTTTGAAAGCTTTCGCATCAAGTGGCTCGTAAGAATGTCTGCGAGTTGTTCCGAGGAGGGGGTAAATTGTGGAGAAATCAAATTTCCTTTAATCTTTTCACGAACCAAGTGGCATTCAATTTCTATGTGTTTGGTTCGTTCATGAAAGACAGGATTTTCTGCAATGTGAATTGCAGCGCGATTGTCACAGTAGACAGGCATAGGAGAGGATTGGTCAATGCCTAGATCGAGGAGAAGAGATTTGAGCAATTGAAGCTCACAAGTGAGGGTAGCAAGGGCTCGATATTCGGCCTCAGCCGAGGAGCGAGCAATGGTGTGCTACTTTTTAGATTTCCAAGAAAGCGAACTTGAACCAAGCATGGTGAGATACCCTGTGGTGGATCGTCTAGTAGTCGAACAACCAATCCAATCAGAATCACAAAAATCGGATACGACTAGTCGACTTGAGGAAGATAAAAGAATGCCCTTGCAAGTTGAACTTTTAAGGTAGCGAAGGACCCGATGGGCGGCATCTAAGTGAGCGGAGCGTGGGTTTTGCATGAATTGGCTAAGACTATTAACAGCGAACGTAATATCAGAACGAGTAATTGTCAGGTAAATGAGACGTCCTATAAGACGACGATAGACGGTTGAATCTAGAAGTGGCGGACCATCTGTAGGACCAAGTTTAGACTTTTGATCCATAGGAAAAGGGCAAACCTTGGAAGCCGTAAAACCGGAATCTTTTAAAATATCGACAATGTATTTTCGTTGACACAGAAATATACCTTTTGAAGACCGAGATACCATAATACCCCAAAAAATATTAAAGCCAACCAAGATCTTTCAGCGAAAAGGCAGAACGAAGAAAAGTCTTAAGAGAAGAAATTGCCGCATCATTATTTCCTGTAATGATGATGTCGACAACATAGACCAAGACATATACTGAAGTGGTACCTTTACGATATGTAAAGAGAGAGTAATCGAAAAGGGATTGAACAAAACCTCGTTGGAGGATAACAGAAGAAAATTTGGAGAACCACTGACGAGAGGTCTGCTTTAGGCCGTAAAGGGATTTATTAAGACGGCAGACATGTGTCTCCCCCTGAGGCGAAAAGCCAGGTGCTAATTTCATGAATACTACCTCATCCTAGTCACCTTGGAGGAAGGCGTTGTTGACATCAAGTTGGTGGAGTGACAAGCCTTTAACAACCGCAATGGAAAGAAGGACCCGAACAGTGACTAACTTTGCAACAGGGGCGAAAGTGTCATTATAGTCAAGTCCTTTGATTTGAGCGGAACCTTTCGCAACGAGGCGAGCTTTGTAACGCTCAATGGAGCCATCAGCTTTGAACTTGATCTTGTGGACCCATTTGCAACCAATGGGCTTCTTACCATCTGGTAGATGGGTTAATGTCCAAGTATTGTTTGACTCAAGAGCCTTGATAGCAGTGGCCATTGCTTCCCTCCGGTGAGGAGAAGTCATAGCTTGTTTGAAAGAAGTGGGTTTTGAGTGGGAGAGAACCGATGTTAAAAAAAACTTTGTGAGAAGGAGAATACAAGTCCACGGAAAGAAAGTCCGTAAGAGGATAAGGGACATTCGAGTGTTGGCGTGAAAAGGGCAGAGAGATGTTATTACAATCATAATCTGCGAGGCGAGATGGTGGCCGACGATGGCGGACCGCACGACCGGTAGGGGGAGGAGTGACCGATTCCAGTGAGGAGGGTGGATGGGTGCCCATAGGCAAACCAAGAGCATGTCCGGAACCACTGTCTAGTGGGCTGGTTTTATCGTATATCGGCGTGTCATGCGAGTACCAGTCTAATGCTCGGTCAAGGGAATGGGCCGATCCAGGCCCAATGAAGAGGAAGGCAGATGTGCCTGTAGAGGAGGAACATGTTGCTGCTTGGGTAGAAGAGTGAGCTCGTCCTGGCTCAATGGAGCCGATCGTGGAGGTGCCTCTAGATGGAAATCAACCTGGTGTTGGTTAAACACGTAGGAACCATCGTCCGGGAGTGTTAAAAACGGACGTGAGGGACTAAGTGGTGGTTGATCGAAATGTTGGAAGGGGAAGCGGGTCTCTTGAAAAGTGATATTACGAGACGTGTAAATTTTATGACTTTGTAAGTCATAAACGCGATAGCCTTTTTGGGCATGAGGATAGCCAATGAACATACCGGGAGAAGCACGATGGCCCATTTTATGACGTATATTAATGTTGTGGGCATAGCAAAGACACTCAAAAGCCCTAAGGTGATCAGGAGAAGGAGAGCTTCAAAAAGAACTTCATGTGGAGAACACCCATTAAGAATGGGAGTGGGAATTTTGTTAATTAGATATACGTCCGTGAGGATGCATTCTCCCCAAAATTTAAGGGGTAAGTGAGCTTGAAAGCGAAGAGCTCTAGCCACATCAAGAATGTGGCGATATTTGCATTCTACCACCCCGTTTTGTTGAGGTGTGTAAACACAACTCTGTTGATGAATAATTCCCTTATCATTCAAAAAATATTGAAGTTCATGAGAAAGAAATTCAGATTTGTTATCGGAACGTATAGTTTATAATTGATGAAAGAGAAGATCTCCATTACCCGATCGTAGATGTGTAATGTTAGAATTAAATTGATTTATAGTGTAATTCACAAACTTAGAGAGGACTTTAAAGGTTTCCGATTTGGAATGCATTAAGTAAACCCAAGTACATCTAAAAAAATCATCAACTAAGGTGATGAAATAACGACAACCGGAATTCGAAGTCACATTGAATGAACTCCATAAATCGGCATGTACCAATTCAAAAGGACGAGAAGAAAGAGAAGAACTAGAAGTAAAAGAAAGTCGTGGTTGTTTCGAAATGGGACACACATCACACGGAACTTTATTTATTAATCCACTCTTTATACATGGATATTTAGACGAAATAAAAGTAAGACGATCTAAAGTCAGATGGCCAAGACGCCAATGCCATACATTAAACTACTAGAAACAAAAGAAGAGAAAATCCTAGGTTCTGTGTGAAAGTAATGGAGTCCATCATGAGGATCACCAAGTCCAATCGTCCTTGTTGTCAATGGGTCCTGAAAGACGCAAGATGTGGAGTTAAATAAAAACATCACAATCAAGAGATTTAGTTGTTTCAGATATTGAAATAAGATTAAACTTGAAAAACGGTATATGTAATACGCTAAGAAGAAAAAAAAATCCTTAGTAAATGGTACGGAACGATGTGAAGGATTCGAGAACCGTCCGGCAACCGAACGTAGTAATGCAGTGGAGCCGTCGTATACGATGAAAAAGAAGAGAGGGTCGCACAAATATTTTTGGCGGCGCCTGAATCGATAACCCATGGAAACGCATAAGAGGTATTAATACCTGTTAAGTTGACGGTTGGGTCGGTGGTGCCTGTAGACGGAGTGCCTGCAGCGGGATTAGATTGCTCAAATAACCGAACAAGATGGTGGTATTGGTCCTAGGTCATGGACGTTGCTAGGGGCACCCCCAGTTGAGAAGGGTCGGAAATCAAGCCCATTACAACTGAGCCAACGAGCTTGGCTTGGCGGGTACGTGGGGGTAACCATGCAACTTGTAACATGTTGCTTGGACGTGGTCGTGTTGATGACAATGGTCACAATACGACCGAGTATGTTTCGAACGTGGGGGTCGATCTTGTTGATCTGGGACGATCAAGACGACCACACGAAGATTGACCGACGACAAGAGTGGTGGCCTCCGAGTTCGTCATATCTGTATGTGTAAGATTTTGTTAGATCCCTTCCTGTTTAACCATACTATGTATTTTGAGAACCGACGGAAGGGATCCATAAGAAGAATTTCACTCCGGATTGATGCAAAACGATCATGGAGTCCTTGAAGGAACTCCATGGCTTGATCTTGGTTGGATCGATCAATCAAAGCTTTATCCTGACCACATAAACACGGTTCGATATCAAGAAGAGATTGAAGCTCATCTTGGTATGATTTGAGAAGAGTGAAGTAAGTGGAGACGTCAGAACCATCCTGTTTAAATGAAGAGATCACACGTTTAAGTTGATACACTTTAGGTGCATTCGTTTGATGAAATCTTTCATATAGATTTTGCCATATGTTGGCAGCCGATTCATCGTAAAGAATGGATTGACGGATATCTTGGGTAACCGAGTTGACCAACCAACTAGAGACAAGGTCATTACAGCTTTCCCATGCATGTAAATCAATGGGGGTCGTTGGTTTCGGGATTGAACAATCGACGAAACCGAGCTTGTCTTTGGCTGGTGAAGCCATTTTCATTCCTCTAGACCAAGAAGCATAATTATCACCACATAGAAGTGGGGAATAAGAATAGTAGTGGGTGAGTCAGAGTGATGAATATTAAACATCGCAGAAGAATGCGGATGAGTGAGAGGAGTGTAATCTGAAGACGAATCATGAGGTGGTGTAGTCATGGCGAAATAAGAGAAAAAGAAAACGTTTTTCTAACAAAAACTTCTGGCTCTTATACCATGTGAGAACTATCACTTTGACCGTTCGAATATTAATCGAACAAGAAAGAGGGATGCCGAATTTAGTAAGAGAAGAAGATGGTAAAGATTAATATATCTCTTGTGTATTATAATCAACGAGGTTTACATCTATTTATAGTACAAGTAATGGAATTAGGGTAAATCTTAGATAAAGATACATAGACTTTGATGTCTATCTAGTTACAACAAGTGATGTCTATCTAATAGTAGGGACTGGTTGGTGAAGAGGATCGGGGTCGGTCGATTGTGGGTGTTGCCCATATGGATCAGGTGGTCGATCCATATCCATATCCCCAATATCTCTCTCTACAATTATGAATTTTATTGTAGATGATCACCAATAACTTCATGGTTTTTGTTCATCGCTCGGAAAAGGGGTAATAGTGAGAGAAATAAGAAATTTGAGAGAGAAGCTCTTGAATCCCAGGATGAATGAGAGAAATTAAAAATTTGAGAGAAGCTCTTGAATCCAGGATGAAAAGATGAGAAAGTACGAGGAGAGTTGATTAACTTTATTGGAGGACGTTATTTCATTGGAAATTAATCTCAACCGTTGATGTTATCGATGGTTGAGATGCTAGACTTTCTTTCCCCTGCTTTGCTTTATTGGAGGACGTTATTTCATTGGAAATTAATCTCAACCGTTGTCGTGATGGTTAAAAAAATTTCCTTCAAAAGATGCAGCCTTTTGTCTACCTTGTTATTTATTTAGCAAGCCATATGGGAGTTCCCAACAAAAAGTTTTTACTATTGATGGATTTAAAAATTGGAAAAAAGTAAGAGATGGACATAACTGTGCATTTTTAAATCATGTCGCGAAAAAAATCACTTTCTTCTCATAAAGTTTCTATGTGACCTATAGAGGACTTAATGAATCAATCTCAACACATACAACAAGCGATTCATAATTATACTTCTCAACAAATTGTCAAAAACCGGTTAAGGCTCAAAACATCATTTGATGCAATCCGGTGGCAAGCGTTTCAAGTCTTCCTTTTAGAAGAGACAATTCAAGGATCACTAAATCGCAAAAATTTTCTTCGGATGGTAGAGATATTAGCTGAATATAATGATAAAGTCTCAGAAGTTGTGTTAGATAAAGCTCCCAAATATGCTTCTTACACCTCACCTTTGATCCAAAAAGAAATTTTACAAGTTTTCGCAACTAAACTTAAGCGAGCTATTCGAGATGAATTGTATTATGTTTGATGAATCTCGTGATGGGTAAAAAAAGAGAGCAATTAGCTGTAGTTTTAAGATTTGTGAAGAAAGATAGTTATGTAGTTTTAAGATTTGTTCATTGTTTAGCGTATCGCTTGCAATTAGCATTAGTTACAGCTTCAAAAGAAGTTCTACCAGTTGAACATTTTTTACAAAATTATCTTCTATTGTCAATATTGTAGATGCTTCTTGTAAATGTAGTGATGAATTGAAAAATGCTCAAGCTGTTGAAATCCAACATTTGATCTCTATTAATGAGCTCGAGACAGAGAAAGGGTTAAACCAAATTGGTACTTTACAACGGAGTGGAGATACTAGATGGGGTTCACATTTGAAATCAGTTTCTAGCTTGAGAAAAATGTTTAGTGCAACATGTGTGAGTCTATTGCGTATTATAGAGGATGGAAATACTTTTTTTGAAAGACCTAAAACAGAGGGAGCCTATGAAAGTACGACGACGTTAATTTGTCTTTATATTACACAATGAAAGAAATTATGGAGATCACTGATTTACTTTGTCAATCTTTGCAATGTCAAGATCAAGATATTGTGAATGCTATGGAACTTGTTTCTTCCACCAAAATGTTAATCCAAAATTTAAGAGATGTCGGATGAGATGTTTTACTTGCAAAGGTAAATTCATTTTGTGAGGTGCGAAACATAGATCTTCCTGATATGAATGCTCGATATGTAGAAAGGGAAGGTAAAGCTCGCTATCAACAATGCAACTTGATAAATGAACAATTTTACAGGGTAGATATTTTTATGCTGCAATATATTGTCAATTGCAAGAGTTGAATAATCGATTTAGTGAAAACTCAGTTGATCTACTTGTTCTTAGCTCAACATGGTTCCTCGTGAAGTTTACAATTCTTTTAAAACTGATGACATTTGTAATTTGGTAGATAAATTTTATCCACGAGATTTTGCAGATCATGAGAAGTTGCATTTGAGAATACAACTACAACATCATGAACATAATGTAGTTCAATATCCAGACTTCAAAAATTTGACAACGATCTCCGATTTGTGCCAATGGTTGGTGAAGACAAGAAAATCAATAAGGTACCTGCTTGTTTATCGACTAATTGAGCGTGCGCTAAGTCTTCCCGTTTCCACAGCAACCGTAAAACGATCTTTCTCATCTATGCGCATAATTAAAACAAGGCTACGCAACAAAATGGATGACAATTTTCTCTCGGATTTTTTGATTTTATACATTGAAAAGGAAATTGCTTAAAAGTTTAGCACAAAATTTATTGTAGATGATTTTAGGTATTTGAAGGAGAGACGAGTTCCATTTTAATCTTGTTCTCCCATGTTACTTTTTTATTTCTATTTAATTTTATGACTTAATTGGATATTTTTTGTGGTAATTTTAAACTGAATTGTTATATTAATTTCTCAAATTAGTTTATAACTTCAATAATTCGCCCCCACCCCCTTACAAAAATTCTGATTTCGTCTTTGACTGCGGCTAAATCCTAAAATGGGGTACCACACAAAGAACATTGGCTTGGTCGAAAGAAATGATAAGAGGGAAGTTTGTGAGGCTTGAGATGCGGTAAAGGACCGTCCAAAAGATGCACAAGGGTCTGGCAAGAAGTCGGACTAAAATAGATAAGAATGGCCAGCCTAGGCCCGACCATTTATAGGTCGATCGGTTAGGAGAAGTTATTCCATTGGATTCTACAAGGCCTAGCTGAGAGTCCCATAGGATAGGACATCTCTGGGCCAGCCACAGATTCCCATTAGATAAATATTAGATTTAATCCTTATCAGGGAATGTCAAATTAGACGAGAGGTCTGAGAGCATCTCCAATGCAACACTCAACTTCAAAAACTCAACTTGACACCTAGGATTAGTTGAGTTTTTCACAAAAAACACTCTCCAATGCAACATTCAACTTAAAACTCAATATGATGTGGCAACAAGAAAAATTGAGATACTCAAAAGAAAAATCAACAATTGAGTTTTCTTTTGAGTATCTCAATTGGCCACATCATCATTTTATACATTAAAATAAAGAATAAAAGTAAATCTAATTTACTTATTCCAAAGGAAATACCAACTACCCTTTCTTTTGAAACAGAAATACTCCACCGGTTCGCCTCCCCTTTCTTCTTCAACGTTCTTCTTCAGGTAAAGAAATGGAAATGGATCTTCACTTCTTCCTTTCAATTTTGTTTCTTCATTCTTTCATAATATAGAGATGTATGCATTTTATTTCTGAAAGATAGGCTTACAAATTTCTGATTTTATTTGTTTTTCTTAGTTAAATAAAAATTTGATTACAAGTTAGGTTTCTTTTCATCAACATTCTATTATTTTTCTTTTCTGCCTTCTTTTAATCAACCAATGAAGACTACTAAACAATCTCTAGTTATTTTGATTTGTGAAACCATAATAATAGATTTCTCTTTTGGTTCCTCATTTTTTCACAAAAAATCGAGTATAAATATGGCTTGCCTCTTGAATCTCAGTCGTTCTCTGTTGTTCCTTCAATCAGTTTAAGAATAATGAATTTTTATAGGTTTGGTAAATTTCAGGTTATCTTGATTTAGGAAACTCAGATTGTAATATCCCATTTTACGAATTTCTCTTGTTTTGATAAAAAAAAATTATTATCTGCTTGCTTCTTCCTTCTTTTAATCAAACAATGTAAGTTATAACAATTATAAGTTTCATAACTTCTTTTTCTCTTGGTATATAAAATCAAATTTTAATTGAATTTATTTTATTGTACAACCTGCTCAACAATGGACACGGACGATAGTTCAACTAGTAGTGATGGTCCCTTTTCTTACACAAAATGCTCAGTAGATGAGATTTCAAGTGATATCTCACAATTAAATGAAATGGTACAAAGTTTGGCAGAAACAATTGGAACCTATATTCAACCTATTGTGGCAACTACAATGATGCACCGTAGACGCCCTCACGGTGGATCTGTTTTCGGTACGGTAGACGTTATATTCACCGTGATAGAAAAGCTCGCCATGATATAATAATTAATGACTACTTCAAGGGCAAGGGTTCAAAGTATCCACCTGATCTTTTTCCTCGTCGTTTTCGTATGGATATTAGCCTCTTCAATCGAATTCTAAATGCTATTCGTGAGAAGAATAAATATTTTACACAAAAATTTGATGCTGTTAGGAAGAGAGGATTGAGTCCACTACAAAAAATGATTGCGGCAATCCGAATGTTTGCATATGGGTGTTCAGCTGATCTTTTTGATGAATACGTTCAAATAGGTGAAAGCACGGCAATAGGTGAAAGCACGGCAATCGAATGTCTTAAATTTTTTGTGATTCTGTGATCGAGATTTTTGAAGAGGAATATTTGAGAAGACCTAATAAAGATGACATCCAAATGTTACTAAAACAAGGAGAAAAACGAGGTTTCCCTGGTATGTTTGGCAGTCCTGACTGTATACATTGGCGTTGGAAAAATTGTCCTACAACATGGCACGGTACATATACGAACGGTTTTAAAAGGGTCCCTACTTTGATTTTAGAGGTTGTTGCATCACAAAATTTATGGATTTGGCATGCATTCTTTGGTATGGCAGGTACACATAATGATATTACTGTTCTTGATAGATCTCCATTATTTGATGATCTTGTGCATGAAGTTGCTCCAACATGTAATTTTGTATTACGAGGTCATAATTACAATATGGGCTACTACTTAACTGATGGAATTTATCCTGAATATGCTACTCTCATCCAGACTATTTCTCAACCTTCTAGTATGAAAGAGAAAGTCTTTGCTAAGCAACAAGAAGTTGCAAGGAAAGATGTGGAACGTGCATTCAGAGTGCTGCAAAGTAGATGACATGTTATGAAGGGCCCATCACATATGTGGGAGGCCGAGGATCTTGGAAAAATTATGAAGACGTGCATCATGTTGCACAATATGATCATTGAGAGTGAACACAACCAAGGAATCGATCCCGAAGATTGGGAGCCACCTACAAATGAAAAAGTTATAGCAGTTGAATTACAACATGATTATGTGTTTCTAGTATCAAATATCATTAGCCGAATGAATCAAATTAGAAACAAAGGTGTACACAAGGAATTAATGAATGACCTCATTGATCACTTATGGGAAATGTATGGAGATGGAGAATTTACCTAAAAGATGATTTGCATATTTTGATTTCATAGTTCTTCATTTTCTTTTTCAGAAACTAGATTTTGGGTTTGTAATTCTTAACAGTACTTTCTGGTGGTTTTGTTTGAATTTTGATATAGCTTCATTTAGTTGTAATTTTCAAGTTTCAGCAATACAAGATTCTTCATTAACTTGTTCTTAATGAACTTTTACTTGAATCTTTAATCATTTAGCTTTTGTTTCTCCAGGAAGTTCAAAGTTTCATGAATTTTGGTTTGTTAATTGAGTTGCAGATATGATAAGCTAGGTCAAACTGTTTTGGCCAAGTAAACTTAGTGAAACTTCATTTTGTCAAATGTTTCTTGTTGATAATGCTGGTGTTTGTATCCACCATATACTCTAATTACATGTTTGTTGAACTAGTCATACACAGATAAAGATACAAATGAGCATGTGGCCCCTGCTGCAACTGAGTTGATGATATAAATAGCTAATACCGTACTACAATTGGCCAGATGGCGTAGCAAATTTCCAAATTAAACACACAATTCATCACAAGAGAAACTGAAAACTGAAAAGATAGATTCAAATGAGTAATGTGTCACAAAAAACTGAAAATATTGATTCAAACAAAACAATTCATCACAGGAGAAACAAATTCATCACAAGTTATTCATACGACATAGAAAATATAAGTTTCATCTAGCTTGTTGATGTGGAACTTCTCCCAATAGGCCTTCATCCTCCCATTCCTTCAGTATTTGCGTTAGCATTTTTCTATAAGCATCTTGAACCAAAGGTTGGAGGTCGCTAAAATTAGTGATCAGAATTCGTTCCTGCTCTTTTCTCTTTTCTGCGCAATTTTTTTGCCTTTGAGCTTCCTCCTTCAACTGGTGATACTTCTCTTTAAGTTCTATATCCTTTTTCAGTAACATATCTCTAGCCTCCACATTTTGTTGATTAATAGCAAATTGCTTCTCTATAGTGGACTGCAGATTGTTCAACACATTTATCACTTCCTTTTGCTCACCTAACTATCTTTTTTTCTCTTTACTGCCTTTTCGTCCAAGAGGTCGGGTAAATTTCTTCCACGTCATTATTTTTGGTAGTGGGTATCTCCAAGTTGATATGATTATCTTCGGGTAAGGGAACTGTGTTTGGTGATAATGAAGATGAATTAACCGGGTAATCACCAACCGTCTTTGTTTTCTTTGAACTATTAGTCCTTGAGAGTTGTTTTGAACACCACTTAGGGTCCTCTATCATTATCTCCTAACAATGTACAAATTTGAATGGTGATCCATCTCCTATTCCCACACATATATATATATATATATATATATATATTTTGCATTTTTTATCTACAAATACAAACAAGAAAGAAATTAATAGTTAATACTCATACTGATATTATAAAATCAAAAGATTGTCAAAAGTAAGATGAATTATTCTTACCATATCCGAGATTGTCGTTCTACTCTGGGGAGCTCTCTCAAGTGACCCATATATTCCATGGAATTTGTTGACAGGTGATTGTATGGTGCCCCAACGACATTGTAAGCTCTTCGCATTTCTGGATTCATCATTCGTTCCCATTTTATCATTCCAAATGTTGATATATGATCCCACATCATTTGACAAGTCTGGTCTTTTCCTGTAATTGAGTCATTCGAGACATATAAATATGACTTTACAAGCGTTGTGTCCTCAAGAGCAGTCCAACGACGATTTGACGCTTGGTTCGTCTTTCTGGCTCCCTTAGAGCATGAGAGGTTTGAGAGTTAGGAGCACTCAGAAGACCTTGAAAGGAACCTCTACTACCAAATAATTGTTCATCCATAGGAGGATATGCAAGTACTCGATTTAAACCCATTGGTTGAAATTTCAATTGCGGCATGTTCAGTTGGTTTGATTGAAAAAATTGATTAGAGTGGTCAATATGTGATTGTAGCTATGTTTGGAGAGAATCGTTATCTATAATCCTCTCGTTGTGCGAATCATTTAGTTGAGACTCCATCTCGCACGCCTTTTGAATCCAAAAGTACATGCAACCAAAATAAGAAACCAATTGCTCATTAGTTATTAGTTATGATTTCAGACATACTTACGAGTCAAACGAGTTCATATAATTGCAATAACAACAAAGGTAACTCGGCTATTTATTCCTTCACCAAGAGAAACCAATCGTGAAAACAGGTCACTTAGATGGTGCTACTAGTGTTGCTGATTTCCTTGACATCAATTGTCTTTAGTGACTAGTGAATATTGGTTTGCTTGTGAGATGTGTTTTGTTCATACCATTTCATGTGATCCTTCATTGGGTATTTGTGTTTATGAGGCAATATCATGTGTTTCATTTGGGTAGGTCATTAGACTGTCAAATTTTTGTGTTTAGGCCAACAAAAAGATACGCCAAGTAACAACACATAATTGATTGTAATATTAAGATTTCAATAAATTCATTATGATGGTCCAATACATTAATACAAATATCGGACATAACATATACTTGAACAAAAAATTTTGCACAAAACTGTTTTGAAATTAATATATTAATTTGGGTTGGGAATTTATTCGAACAACTGATGAGCGGATTCCAGGAGTTACATTTGGTTGATGAAAATGATTAAGATAGAGACAAATGCAGTAGATATAGTAATCGAGTGAAAACTAATGTGTTAATCCATAGACTTTGATGATAACAGAGATCAAGAGTTATCAATGTAATCAAACATACATAATTAATCTTATTCTGTTTGTCAAAGAAGAAATGGATAATCCCAAACTCAATTGATTATAACAAATGCAACTACAAATACAAAATTGTAAGAATGTATTACCTTAGTTGAAAATGATGATAGTTTCCACTATGATCTACAAATGGAAACAAGATTCAGATACAAAACTGAAAAGACTCTAGCCTGGAAATAGTATTAGCTCCTATTCCCCACAAAAGTTGAACATTCCCTCCTGTGAAAGTTCAACTTTAAATAAGAGTTTTACTTTCCCCCCATGAACAAAACACAGAATTTGAACTTTCCCTCCCGTGAAAGTTGAAAACGAAATATTTCTGGTAAAAAATCGAGTAAAAATTAGTTTTGGCGGGATCTGAACTTTTAACTTTTTAGGTTGTGTTTGATAGGATCTTTTTCGGAGAAAATAGAAAAAGTTTCTCCATATTCCGACATTTTCTCGTGTTTGGTAAACAATTGAGGAGAAAAAATTAACTGGATCACGTGACCCATTTTTCTCCTTTTTTCCCTTAAAAGAGGGAATCTCTTGACCCCACTCCCACCAAAGAAAGACTTTCTCCAAAGAAAAAAGTCTCACATGTTTCTCTCTCTTTCGTTTTAGATAAGTACGGGTTAAAATAAACTGAGTAAGTTCGTACTTCTGCAGAACTATGGCTCCTTTCTTCTCCATTGATCCTCCTTGTTTGAAGCAAACGCAGGCAGAATAAACCAACGTTATCCGACTGGTTGTGCAATATTTTTCTAAAATCTTCCCATCTTCATCCAATCAGAGATGAAATTTAAGGAAGGAGGAGGATAGATTCTAAATGATTACATGAAAGGGGAGGAATTTAAAAGATTGCCTTAAGGGCAGTTGTAATGAAGAAAGAGATTCTGAGATTAGATTTAAAAATAATTTCTTGCATGCCAAAGAATATCCATGGATTCCAACAAACAGAAAACCAAAAAAGTTTGATTGATCTATGAATAAGTTGGTGATTATGTTAAAGGACTGTAGCTGTTTATCCCAAGTATGTTTAGTATAACATGGACATAAATTCATTCCTGGCTCTTTGCTACCTCCATGATCATGAAACAATAATGTCAAAGAAAAAACTAACACAAATTTCATTACAGAAGAAGATATAGAGAGAGAGAGAGAGAGAGAGAGAGAGAGTTTGGAAAGAAATCTGAGTTTGAAGAGGTATGTGATTGAAAGACTATCTAAGGTAAAAATGTGTTAGGGTTTACTGCTTAACAAGGTTGATCATGCTACATCTTCTAAAAAATTGTTAGTGGTGACGGTGATGGAGTAAAACAGATACAATCAAGGAATACCCAAGAAGAATCTATCTCTAGGCTTGTGTGTTAACCTATTGGATGTGCCAAATTCATTTGCTATGTATGAGGATATTGGACTCATCAACTTCTACCTGTTTGTGTTTTTTATGTTAATTATTTTTGTTTAGTAAGAGAATGAGAAAAAAAAACAAGAAACAATTATTTTTTTCTCTTGCCCGACCAAACGATGGAAAGATATGAAAATATTTATAGAGAAAATAATTCTTAGAGAAAAAATTTCTCGGAGTAAAACTTTCCCTGATTTTTTTTCCTTTCCCAAATTACTATCAAACACACCCTTAGTAATATAAAATTTAAATAGAGATGCCACCTAAGTAGTCTTGAGTTTTTTTTTAGTGTTGCATTGGAGAAGTCTTTTTAATTGAGTATCTCAACAATGCCACTTAGGAAAGAGGATCTCAATTCAATCTTGACACATAGGATTAATTAAGTTTTTGTTGAGTGTTGCATTGGAGATGCTCTGACTAAATATTAGCTTAGATTTTAGATAAGGTTCTGAATTTAAGTCTTTTAAGGAATCCCAGCCAGAATGAAATGACTTTTTAATCTTTATAAAATGACAAGATTAAATCAGAAAAAATGTAGAACGTTTCAGATATATCTTTTTAGCTACTCTGACAAAAGATAAAAAGGAAACAGAGATTTCTCATAAAAATCATTTAGTCCATTCAAAATGAGTTGTAACATGCAAGATAAAATATCACTAGCGACGGATAATCAAGAAGGTCTTGGTTCTAGCTAACTTAAAGGTGAAGATCAAGTCAATTTGTGCGTGTGTCTCAAGTAGAGGAAACTGCGCTTGGGTAATTAAGTTTTGAGCATATAATATATATATATATATATATATATATATATATATATATATATATATATATAGGGTTATTTCCCTAATAGCCCCCAACTTTGTGACCAGCTTCCCGCTTGGTCCCTTAAATTAGCAAAAATACCCATATGGCCCCCTTTTTCAGTTATCTTTAACTTTTCGTTACTCTCTCTCCTCCATCTCTTTTTCTCTCTCTACCAAGTCACGCCACATCATCATCTTCTCCGGCATAAGTCGTCGGCCGGCCAAATTTCCGATCGGCGACCTTCAATTTTTTTTGGCCACCATTATACGGACAATCACTTTTCCTATATGGACAACAACAGTTTGGGGCTAAATAATACAATCTATTTGAAGGATCAAAAGATAAATTTTTTTTTACTTCGTCCTCACGATCTTGACATCCACATATCTTCACCGCCCACACCAACAAATTATCCAGATACTCCATAGCTGGATTCTCTTTGATTTGATTTACGATTGACTAAGAAAGATTTAGGGAGAAATTTCTCAAATTAGTTAGTTTGATTTGGGTAGGGTTTCTGCTAGATTTTCTTTTAAAGGGAGGAGGGAGTAAGAGAAATCTGGTGTTAATGAAGATGACAATGAAGAACGAAGGAGAAGATGAATATGTTGGTGGTGGTTCTCCAACAAAAAGGATCATTGTTCCTCAGACAAATTCTTCCCAGCCCTCGCTCTCTCAAGTGTATCAATTCATCTATTTCTACACATACAAGTTTCAGATTAAAAAAATATGGCTGCTTTAATTGAATCGATTATTGTTCCTCACTCTTCTCCCCTTTTAACAAATCCTTCTGCACCAGTCATATAATCAGAAATTTCTTCTTCTTACGGAAGCAGAAAAAGTATTAGTTCTTTTCCTGGATTCAAGGGGTTGAAGATCCAATTTCCAAGGTGCAATTTAGCATCATCAGTTGTATTAAAGATGATTCAGCAATGTATGTGAAGCTAAGAGAAAGATTTTTCAAAGTTAGGGTTTCTAAACTTCCCGGTTTTGGGTGAAGGAGTGGTAGCCGATGAAGAAGGATAAAGAATGAAGTACTTAATTTTAGACCCTTTAGTATGATCGTGTTATTTACGCCCAATTTTGTTGTCCACATAGAATAGTTGATTGTCCATATATTAGCCACCTTTTTTTTTTTATTCTCTCTCTCTAAAAAAAAAAAAAAAAAAAATTTCTCTCACATCTCTCTCTCTCTAAACTCCGGTGAAGGGGGTTTCCCTTCGCCGGAGTTTAGAGAGAGAGAGATGTGAGAGAAATTTTTTTTTTTAGAGAGAATAAAAAAAATTGAAGGTCGCCGGTCGGCGACTTATGCCGGAGAAGATGATGATGATGTGGCGTGACTTGGCAGAGAGAGAAAAAGAGATGGAGGAGAGAGAGTAGCGGAAAGTTAAAGATAACTAAAAAAGGGGGCCATATGGGTATTTTTGCTAATTTAGGGAGCCAGGCGGGAAGCTGGTCACAAAGTTGGGGGCTATTAGAGAAATAACCCATATATATATATATATAAATGTTATTTGGGTATTGTGTGAATATAGTTTAGTCCTCTCACATAGTAATCATTTCCTTAAATATTTTACGGTGATACTATTACAAGTCCGCAAAGGTGTAGACTTAGTAGCCTATATTGAATAAGTGAGGACTAAAGACCTATTCCATACAAAAAATGGAAGCATCAACCAAATAGCTTTAAAGTAATCTATATTATGTGTAATTTATTTTGTATCCTTATCTTATATAGAGTAATAAGTTATGTTATGCCTTCAACAAAAAAAAAATTATGTTATGGTATAAAATATGAGAAAAAGAAACCAGTCAGATCATTACAAAATCTCTCTTTTCCCCGTTACATATTTACTAAGTGATGTAAATACTTTTAGATTTTTAAAGTGGCTCGATAGTCAAAGCAAATCAATCTCTTAAATATACCTTTTGGTTTTATCGAAAAAAATATATTATTCAAACACTACTGATTAAACCAAATAGCTAACCAAAAAACACTTTTCAAGAAACACAAACAAAACGACAAAAAACAGTGGGAATCGGGTCGCGTGACCACGAGCTTCCCTTGTCACGCCGGGTCGACCGGACTCCAAAATTTTATGTCCATCAAGATTGTCTGTCATATTTGGGTGGTCATTTATCAAAATTGATGTTTAAAATTCATCCAAGCATGCAACCCTTCACCTTTTCGGGAGTTTCAGGTTATCTGAATCTCAAACAAGACTCATGACGCACCAAATGATAAATTGATGCTCCCAAAACCTATGGATTGTGGGATAAAAAATTTATATAAAAAATGCTGATATCTAATTTTACTAAACACGTAAAAGAAGTCTTGTTTCAAGTTCATCCTGAGATAAAGAGAATGTAACCACATTAGTTTGAAGTTTATTTTGACTAATTTTAGATCGACATGACATATAATTAACCAAAAATGATTTAATTTATGATTTTCTTGACTTTAGACCTAAATTTAGACAGGCACGAAAGAAATTGTAATATCAATTTTGACTCAAAATATAGTCTCACTAATTGCATAAAAATGCACACCGTAGTACTTCTATTAGCAACCTGATACCGTTGGGTAAATACTAACAAGTTAGGATTGGAGAAGAAATTGTAATATCAATTTTGACTCAGAATATAATTTTTCTCATTAATTGCGTAAAAATGGACACCGTAGTATTTCTATTAGCAACCTGATACTGTTGGACAAATGCTAACAAGTCAGAATTGGAAAAATATCGAGTACCGCTTCAGAACTTGAACATGATCAGTTTATTTTATCAGACTGGTAAGGTTGAACCCACCCTCAAGTTTTGGGTGTCCAGGGCTCTAACCGGATATATCGAGGATGGATTTGGGGATTTCGAAATATTTTGGGTGCCCAACATACGAGGGCACCAGCAACACACTTTTAGGGGCCCTTTTTAAATCTTTCTTCTTTTTATCATAGATTTTGCTATTCTTGATGCACATTCAATCAAACTCACATTGAAATAACAAAAGAAGATTTTTGTAGTAGTAAGAACATCTCTAATGGGACACTCAAACTCTAACACTTAGAGTGTCACATATGATTTTTCAGAGTTTTTATACAAAAACTTCTCCAATGGGACACTTTGTTAGACACTCAATTATGAGGTAGATGCATATATTATAGAGAGTCTTAAGAAAGACACTCTAAAATTAGTGTGTCTCGTTGAGATTATCTAAGTGTCACTCTAAACTTTAAACCAATAGAAACTCTTGCTTTTTAACTACTTTTTTTTTCTAAGGTTACTTCCCGATTGACCCCCAAAAGTATGACCAGATTCCCGCGTGGCCCCCTAAAGTATCAAAAATACCCAGATGGCTCCCTTTTGTATTTTTCTAAACATTGACTAAAAAGTCAGATTTTAACTTTCCAAAGTTACCCTTTTGTCTTTTTCTTCTCTTATTTCTACTTTAGTCCTTTATCTTTATGTCCTTTCACTTTTCATTTTCATTTACTTTCTTTTCTCACTCTCTAAAACAAAACCTCCATTAATGGAGTTTCTTAAATTTATTTATTTCAAATTATCATCTTCTTCTTCCCTTTCTTTCTCTAAAAGGGTTAACTAATCTGCTATACTAACATATACTAGAAAACCAAGATCTGGCTGGATATTAAATTCTGATCTTTATAACTGGCAATATAGAATAACTGAATATGGATTTTGTTTTTCATTTTGATCTATTGAATCGATGATATATAGTAAACCTCTCGACAATGTAGAAAACCTAGAGCTGGATTTCTGTTTTGGATATGTCAATCGACAATGTGAAGAACCTAGATCCGTATGGATTTCTGTTTTGGATATGGATTTTGTTTTTCATTAATTATTATCTTCTTCTCTCTTCCTCTCTCTAAGAAATCTTCATTGTAAAATAAACGAACTACATTCATCAAGAACAATGAAACACCCAAAAATCAAATATCTGTTCTTTCTAATCCTAATTTAAAATATCAAAATTATAACATGGGTTGTGAACTAAAATCGTGAAGAATCAAATCACGACCTTGAAGTTTCACTAAAAGAAGATAAGAAATTAAATGGTCAGGGACATCACCCTATGCAGATGGGTTTGATTTCGAATGTGGGTATGACTCCATAAGTGGGTAACTCCATTACCACTTATTTGGATGCCCGTTGAGATCCTCTAATAGAATGACCAGGGGCATCACTCTCCACATATGTGTTTGATTTCAAAAGTGAGTTTGATTTCAAAAGTGGCTAATAAATCCATTCAACTCATGATAACCAGGGGTATCACTCTCCACATATGTGTTTGATTTCAAAAGTGGGTTTGATTTGGCTTATGTCAGTTATGAGCCTGGAAAAATCGATTGAATCCTCACTCATGTACAAGAAGAACAAGAAGATAAAGGGTAGAAGATGTGATGATTTCAACTACTTTAGCTTTAGTCAAATAAATTACTAGAAATCAGGAAGTCTTTGAATAAGGTGTCGTTTGGCAACCAGAAGTAGAAGTACTTTTGTTTGTAGTAGAAGTTCTTTTGCTTCAAAAAGTATAAAAAATTTAAAAGTGTATTTGGCAAAAATATTACTTATAAGTAAAAAAAATCAAGAAGTTAGTTTGGTATACGAAGTAGTGGTGATATTGGTAGTAGTGGTGGTGCCATGAAGGTATGGTTATGGGTTGTGGTGGTGGTTGAGGTTTGATGGTGGTGGTTGAGGTTTGATGGTGGTGGTTGAGGTTTGATGGTGGTGGTGGAGGTATGATGGTGGCGATAGTGGTGGAAGTACGGTGGTGGTGGTGATGGTGGAAGTACGGTGGTGGTGATGGTGGAAATACAGTGGTGGTTGGGATACGGTGGTGGTGGTGGATAAGGTATGTGAGTGATAGTGACAGAGTTATGGTGGTGGTGGAGGTATGATGGTGGCGATGGTGGTGGAAGTACGGTGGTGGTAACGGTGGAAATACGGTGGTGGTAACGGTGGAAATACGTTGGTGGTGGTGGATAAGGTATGTGAGTGATAGTGACAGAGTTATGGTGGTGGTGGTATGGTGATGGTGGTAAAGGTGGTGGATAAGATATGTAGGTGGTACTGATGGAGGTATGGTGGTGGTAGTGGTGGTGAAGGTATGGTGGTGGTGGTGGTGGCGGTGAAGGTACGGTGGTGGCGGTGAAGGTACGGTGATAGTGGTGGTGGTGAAGGTACGGTGATAGTGGTGGTGGTGAAGGTACGGTGATAGTGGAGCTACGAGGTGGTTGTTGTCGAGGTGTGGTGGTGTATGGTGGTGGTGGTTAAGGTGTGGTGGTGCTAGTTGAGGTAGGGTGGTGGGGGAGGTGCAATGCTTGTTGTGGTGGTGGTGAGGGTAGAATGGTATGGTAGAAGTTCAGTTGTGGTAGTGGAGCTGAAATAGACAAAAAAAATTCGTCAAGTAAAATTCATGCATGTCTCAAAAAAAAGTTACTTTACTTTGAAGTCAAAAGCTAAAAATTTTAACTTCTAAAAAAGGTTAAATTTTAACTTAAATGAAGTCGATAATTTTTGCGTACCAAATTAACTTTTTGACTTTTCTACTTAAATAAGCAAAAAAGTAACTTATTTTAGTGTTGCCAAACGACACCCAAGTCTTAGTTTGAATGTTTCTTAGGTGAATCCCATCTAATGAGGGAAGTTGTTAGTTTGTTATTTTTCAATTAGTCACTCGTTGTAAAGTGTCTATATAAGCATGATTTTGCTTTCTCAAATAATAAGAAACTTTCCTAGTAAAAGTTAACTTGATTCTTGAGTAGTTTACTGTTCTACCTTACTGTTTTACATTTGGTACCAGAGCAAACTATGGCAGCAGAAGGGAATAACTTTGTACAACCTGCTATTCCAAAATTTGATGGTCATTATGACCATTGGAGTATGTTAATGGAGAATTTCTTGAGGTCGAAGGAGTACTGGAATCTGGTTGAAAGTGGGATCGTGCAATATCCTGAAGGAGTTGTATTATGTGATGCACAACTTAAAACTTTGGAAGACCAAAATCTGAAGGACTTGAAGACCAAGAACTATTTATTTCAAGCTATAGATAGATCTATATTGGAGACTATCTTGAAGAAAGATACAGCAAAGGATATTTGGGATTCAATGAAGTAAAAGTATCAAGGAACAACTAGAGTTAAGCGTGCGCAGCTGCAGGCTCTTCGCAAAGAGTTTAAGATGCTTCACATGAAGAAAGGAGAGTCTGTTAACGACTATTTTGCACGAACACTAACTATAGCCAACAAGATGCGGATTCATGGAGAAAAGATGGAAGACGTGATGGTCATTGAAGAAAATCTTGAGATCAATGACACCTAATTACGTTGTTTGCTACATTGAAGAATCAAATGAGATAGATGATCTCTCGATTGATGAACTGCAGAGCAGTTTGCTTGTCCATGAACAAAGAATTATTGGTCATGTAGTGGAAGAACAAACAATGAAGGTGAGTCAGGAATATAAATTCCTTACGCGAGGACGAGGTCGTGGAGGATCTAGAGGACGAGGACGACAAGGTTCATATGATAAATCTACAATAGAGTGCTATAGTTGTCATGAGTTGGGACATTTTTCATATGAATGTCCTCATAGAGAAAAGGATACCAAGGCAAATTTCATTGAGGCAGAAGAAGAAATGTTGTTGATGTCTTATGTGGATGCAAAAGAAGATCAATTCAAGAATTTATGGTATCTTGATTCTGGTTGTAGTAACCATATGAGTGGAAACGAGAGGCTATTTAAAAATCTTGATGAAACATTCAGTGAAAGTGTCAAGCTAGGGAACAGCAATAGCTTATGTGTGAAAGGAAAAGGAGATATTAAAATTGAAATGAATGGAGTTGCACATTGTATCTCTGGAGTAATTTACGAACCTGAATTGAAAAGCAATCTCATTAGCCTTGGTCAGCTTCAAGAAAGAGGACTTAGTGTCCTAATTGGAAACAATATGTGCAAAATCTATCATCCTAAGAAGGGCTTAATATTACAAGTAGATATGGCATCAAATCGCATGTTTCCGCTGCAAGCAAAGGTCATATATGAAGATAACAAATGCTTTAAATCCATCACTCAAGATGATAGCTGGTTGTGGCACTACAGGTATGGACATCTAAATTTTAATGATTTGAAGATTTTGCAACAAAAGCACATGGTGGTTGGATTACCTCAGCTGCATACTCCCTCAAATATATGTGAAGAATGTGTGATCGGGAAGTAACACAGTGAAAATTTTCCTAAGAAAAGCACTTGGAGGGCCTCTCACATACTTCAATTGATTCATTCAGACCTTTGCGGACCGATAACACCTAATTCAAACAGCGGTAAAAAGGTATTTCCTAACATTCACTGATGATTTTAGTAGAAAGACTTGGGTATATTTTTTATCTGAAATATCTGAAGCTCTAAGCATTTTCAAAAAGTTTAAAACTTGTGTTGAGAAAGAAACAGGGATGTCTATTCAAGTAGTTCGTACTGACCGTGGAGGGGAGTTTAACTCGGAAGAATTTATCAATTTTTGTGAATTAAATGGTATTCGAAGACAGTTAACAACAGCCTATACACCTCAACAGAATGGTGTATCGGAAAGGAAAAATCGCACTATTACGAATATGGTACGATGTATGCTTGCAAGGACAAAGGTGTCAATAACATTTTGGCCATAAGCTGTAATATGGAGTGTTCATGTTCTAAACAGGTGTCCGACAGTTGCCTTAAAGAATATTACACCCGAAGAGGCGTGGAGTGGGAAGAAACCAGGGGTGTCACATTTTAAAGTGTTTGGATGCTTAGCACATGCTCATGTGAATGACAACCTAAGGAGCAAACTTGACGACAAGAGCATAAAATGTATTATGCTCGGAATCAGTGACGAGTCAAAAGCTTATAAGTTGTATAATCCAGTCACGAAGAAGATAATAATAAGTCGAGATGTAATATTTGATGAAGGCAAAGGTTGGGATTGGCCAAATGCAGAAGAAACAGAAATTATTGTTGATCATGAAGCGAATGAAGAAAGTTCAGCTGAAGATATTGTCTCTGAATCATCGAAGTCAGATACCGACTTAGCTGAAAATGAGTTAGATGAAGATAGTTCAGTCACACATGAAACTAGAAAATCAAGACAAAGGAAAACTCCGGCGTGGTTTATAGATTATGTAATTGGTAATGAATTATCAGATGAAGGAAATAATGCTCAACTAGCATTATTTGTTGAGAATGACCTAATTAAGTTTGAAGGTGTTGTAAAAAAACTTACAGTGGAGGAGAGCCATGGATTTATAAATTGAAGCAATTGAGAAGAACAATACACGGGAGCTCACTGAACTTCCAGATGGAGTAAATACCATTGGAGTGAAGTGGATATATAAGATAAAGATCAATGAAAATGGAGATATTAACAAGCACAAAGCAAGATTAGTTGCAAAGGGTTATGCACAAGAGTATGGAGTTGTCTATTCAGAAGTATTTGCACCCGTGGTAAGACATGATACGATTCGATTGGTGGTTTCTTTGGCAGCTCAAAATGATTGGTTCATATATCAACTTGATGTGAAGTCGGCTTTTCTATTTGGTGAACTAAATGAACAAGTGTTCATCGATCAACCTCCAGGTTATATAAAGAAGGGAGAAGAACATAAAGCATACAGGTTAAATCGAGCTCTATACGGACTGAAACAAGCTCCTAGAGCTTGGTACAGTCGTATCGAGTCATATTTTTTTAAGTAAGGATTCGAGAAATGTCCATATGAACATACATTGTTCATCAAACGTGGAAAAGAAGGTAAAATCTTAATAATATGTCTTTATGTGGATGATCTTATATATACAGGAAACAGTGAGGTTATGTGCAATGAATTTAAGACGTCTATGATGCTAGAGTTCGAAATGACGGACCTAGGAAAAATGCATTATCTCCTAGGTATCGAAGTAAGCCAAGTTGGACTGAAGAAATATGCTCAAGAAGTTCTTGAGAGATTTCAAATGAGTGATTGTAATTCTGTGCAAAATCCAATTGTGCCGGGAACAAAACTTACCAAAGATGTTGATGGAGTTAAGGTTGATGGAACCTATTTCAAACAAATTGTTGGGAGTTTGATGTATCTTACTTCCGCGAGACCTGACCCAATGTTTGTTATAAGTCTGATTAGTAGATTTATGGAATCGCCGACAGAACTCCATCTCCAAACAGCAAAAAGAATTCTATGTTATCTAAAGAGGACTATCGACTTTGGATTATTCTACAAAAGAAACTCAGAAGCAAGGATGGTAGGGTTCAGTGACAGTGACTATGCTGGCGATTTGGATGATCGAAAAAGCACTTCTGGTTATGTATTTATGCTTAGTTCTGCGGCTATTGCTTGGTCATCGAAAAAACAACCCGTTGTCACACTATCAACAACCGAAGCAGAGTATATAGCTGCAGCTACATGTGCATGTCATCTCAAATAATAAGAAACTTTCCCAGTAAAAGTTAACTTGATTCTTGAGTAGTTTATTGTTCTACCTTACTGTTTTACAGAAGATGAGTGGATACAGATCCAGATTAGATTCATTTCATTTTCATTTAAAAAAAAAAATATCTTTTTCATGACCTCCATTAATGGAGGTTCTTGTAGAGAGAAAGAGAAGAATATAATGAAGATAGAAGATGAAGAGAGATAATTAATAGGGACTAAACAAAAATGGAGGGAATACGAGCTCTGCTACTTAATAATCTTCCAGACCAATTATTTATGTGAACTAGGATACTCAAAGTGAAAGTTTAAAAGATTTTCAGGATCTAGTTTCATTAATGGAGGTTTTTGTGTAGAGAGAGAAAGGGAAGAAGAAGATGATGATGAAGATAGAAAATAAAGAGAGATAATTACGAGGGACTAAACCAAAAATAAGAGAAGAAAAAGACAAAAGGGTAGCCTTGGATAGTTAAAATCTAACTTTTTGGTCAATGCCTCGAAAAATACAAAGGAGGCTATCTGGGTATTTTTGATACTTTAGGGGGCCACGCGGGAAGCTGGTCATATTTTTGGGGGCCAATCGAGAAATAACCTTTTTTTCTATTGAATTTATAAGTGACATGTGTATTAAGTGTAGGTATTTTAGAGAGGGAAAATGGCTATTTAGGTTTGAAATATTATCATAATAACTAAAAACACCTACATTTTTTCCTATTGAGTATAAGTTATCAAAATATTATGAGTATTAATAGGTCAAGTTTAAAATAATATGAGAAACTACTAATCAGGTCATTTTCTCTATTTTTCCTTCCTAAAATACCCTTACCTATTAAAATATATTTTCTATCTCAAAAAACTTAAAAGGTTTCAGGGTTTTTCATCATCTTCAAGCTCTCCTCTCTCTCTCTCTCCAAATTTTCTTCGATGGCGACAAAGATTCAGACATTGAACTTGAAGGTGAAATCACTAAGAAAACTCTAGATAAAACCTGGAAAAACAGTTGATGATGAATCTCTGATAAAAGAAGATGAACCCAAATCAAACTAATCTTTGGATACCGCTTTGCCTTCTTCAATTGTTGATTCTTCTGGTACAGCTTCAGATCTTCAAAAGAAGATGCGTCACCTTGAGCGGTTTGGCATGCCTATTCAACTTTCTTTAAAAATAAAAGTGGAATTCTCGCGCTGAAAGGTTTTGTGTTTCAACCTAACTTCTTCATTTTATTTGAATTTTGGTTTTAGGGTTTTCTAGAGTTTTTTATTTTCTAGAGATCCCTGATTTTACACCTGATGTAGTCTCCAACGTGCTTTCAGCCTCCTTCAAGCTGACCGATTTTACATCCCTGACATTAGTAGATCATTTGAAGTTTCATCTGAGCTTCAAGAGATTGGGGACAACATCCAGCTTGATAACTAGGGCAGTTGGAAAAATCAAAATTGTCCTTCAAAGTAAGCTTTTTTAGGGTGATTTACAAGTTCAAGAGATTAGGATTTTGCTGGTGATTATGTTGAAGCAATGTGGTTAATTTCTTCAAGTTGCTTTTGGGTATGTTGGATTAAATTGCAAAGATCATGTTGTGATTAATAAAAACTATTTTTGATCAGTTGAAGTTGATAACTTGAAAGGGGATTCTAGTAAAGCAAGAAAAATTATTGGGTGGAAACCAAAAGTTGGTTTTGAGCAATTGGAGAAGATAATGGTTGATGAAGATGTTGAATTGGCTAAGAGAGAGAAAGTTCTTGTTGGTGCTGGTTATATGGATGCTCAATGAAATGCAAAAGACCAGACACAGTAACTTTACTCTCTTTATTATATTTTTCTTTTACAACTTTATGTTTGAAGGACTCTGCTTCATCTTTATCATCTTTGTTTTTTCTTTCTTCTTCCTTTGTCCAGTTTGATCAAGAGAACAATAAATATCTTCTATTACTATAATAGACTTTAAACAATTTGTGAAGATGTAAACGTGTGCAAACTGAGTTTGCAATGTCGCAAATGCAAACTAGGTTTGCAAAATCGCAAATGCAAACTGAGTTTTGCAAAATCGCAAATGCAAACACATGTTTGCAATATCGCAAATGCAAACACATGTTTGCAGTTTACATTATGCAAACGCATGTTTGCAGTTTACATTATGCAAACACATGTTTGCAGTTTACATTATGCAAACACATGTTTGCAGAACAGATTGTTGCAAACACGCTTGCAGAAAAAAGGAAAAAAAAACGCCGTTTTTTTTTTATTTTTATTTTTTGAAAAAAAGTATTGAAAGTGGATCTTGTTAGAAAGCTAATGAAAAATCATTTCTAAATATATAATTTTTATAGAAATCCGACATCTCAAACAAAAGTTATATCGATTTAAAGTTTAAAGAAAAATAAAAGAATTTAGTTAGACAAAATGACAAAAAGAGGTATTTTAGTATTTGCACACTTTTTGACCTGAATAATAATTTTCAAATGTTTGGTGCTTTTCTACTCATTTTCAATATTATTTTGACCTTTTTAGAAATTACCTCTTTTAGAGATCTCCATTGTGGAAAGAGAAAATTTAGAGTGTCTATTTTTAGAGTGTCCCTTGCTTTTAAGTATTCCACATGTCATTATCCAGATAAAAGAAAGATTCACAAGTAAGATCCTAAAGATGACTTTCACACCATACGTGCAACATTATCTCTTTACAATCAGAAGATTCACACACACACACACACAAACACACAAACACACACTCTCTCCTCCTCTTTCTCGCGTCTTCCACCAAATTCTCTCTCTCCTCCTTCATCACTCATCACCTACTTCAGTTTCAGTTCTAACAGCTATTTCTTTCTCACTTCCCCAATCACAAATTTCTCTCTCTAATTTATTCCCACTCTCACTTTCTCTCTCTATCAATTTATGTATTCATAGTTAACTAGAGGAAGAAGAAGAAGAAGAAGAGAGAAGGAAGAGGAGGAGGAGGATGTCGGCAGTCTTTAGATGGCAGAAACTAAGAGAATCGGCTCGCTACATCACCAAATCTCCATATTTTTCTAGTTATCCTTCTTCTCAGAAATCCCCAATCTTCACTCCTTTCAGTTGTCTCCATGTTGGTAGCTACCGTCGGAGAGAATCCTTGCTAGGGTTTCAGGAACGTTATTTATGGGATGGAACCTCTGATGATTTCCAAACTGGTAATATTCGAGCTGAATCCAATTGCCCTCGCTGTTCTAAACAATTAAGCTTGACTTTCTCTAACCGTGGTGACCTAATTGGTTATCAAGCTCTAAATTTATGCCCTAATTGCAAAACTGCTTATTATTTTCGCCCCCAAAAGCTTGTACCTTTACAAGGTAACTTTGTTGAAATTGGTCGGCTTAAGCAAACAGATGATTCTGTTAGAGCTGATTCTTGGGAGTTGGCCAATTCATTTGGTGGGGAACCACCTGTGCCTCCGAAGGAAGAGGGGATGGCAGTGCATACACCGCCTGGACCTCCATTTGCACCAGGTCTGAATGTAGTACGGGCGGCTGGACCTGGTTCGGGTGGGAGCAATGGTGGTTCCTCTGGGGATAATAATGGATGGGGTGGTTCTAATATGGGGAAAGATCTACCGACCCCAAAAGAAATCTGCAAGGGTCTTGATCAGTTTGTTATTGGACAGGAACGAGCGAAGAAGGTACTGCAATTTTACTTCAAAACTTTAAACATGATCAAATTAATAGCTACCAGTTACTATAGTAAGCAACGAATATTTCTTATTGTTTGTATTGCTAGAAGAACTTTTGTACATATTCGACCTTTTATGATCTATAATTTACTAATTTTCATTAAACCGCTTTTAAACATGATACACATCTTTTACACATTTCGTTTTTGAACTGTTTCATTATTGCTCTTTTAGTTTTTCTATTCAAATATAACCAACAAGATGCCAGCCCACATGCTTCCTGCTAGTTATGTACATTGGAATTCCACAAAATGATCACAAGTTTTGCCGAGATTGATGCTTTCAATGTTGTTAAGTGCAACAGTCTGTGACAGGTTCTTTTGTACTAAGGTGAGATCGAAGAACCATAGATGTTTTATTCACAGATGTTTTTTTCCATGTTGCAGGTACTATCTGTAGCTGTTTATAACCATTACAAAAGGATACATCATGCCTCAAGAAAAGGGTTAGTTCCTAACGTGGGCCAGTGTATGTAAATTTAATGTTTATATAGTAGCTGGGATGGAATTACTTTTAAACTGTAAATAAGATACAAATTGAGTTGTGTAAATTAAATTCTAGGTCTGGAGAGATTCATAACAATATTGGGGCTGAACATGATGATTATGATGCTGTTGAGCTAGAGAAAAGCAATGTGCTCCTAATGGGTCCAACTGGCTCGGGTATGACAGCCATTTTTGTGATTTCGGAATCTTTATGTTAGCTTCTTGCCTATACTGCTTCTGTTGTTTCGTGCTGTTGTCTTTTGACAAGCCAGTGAGCTACGTAGTTTAAAGCTAGGTGGTTTAACCTACATATTGACATCCTTCAAAATTGACAGGGAAGACATTACTTGCAAAAACACTAGCTCGTTTTGTCAATGTACCGTTCGTCATTGCAGATGCAACAACTTTAACACAGGCAAGTTCAGATTTCAATCTGTTATACATTGTGGAGATCCTTCTTCTTTAGCATTTTTAACTATACTTGTGATTGAACTATGCCTTGTCAGTTTAGGTAGTACTACCATTATTCATATGAATCTTAGTTTTTATATCTTCTATCGTAATCATGATCCATATTAAGAGATCTTAAATATTGTGAAGACCGAAACTAGTCTACTGATACAGAACTCCATAAAAAACTCCTTTAGATAGATGAGGCGAAAGTTCTGAATATAGCCAGAACTTTATCTCTTCACGGGTTAAAAATATTTTATAGGATACAGTTTGCAAATCACTTACATTGGTAGGTTTTAAGTTGTAACATGCTAGGTCTTTTGAAGAAATATGGTAAGAAATTTATGCGACTACCACTTGTACGTCCTGGTTAATTTATTTGTTGAGTTATTTAGTATATACCTCTTAGTTGTTTTATGGATAAACTAAATCACACAAGTGATGAGTTTTCTCTTATGCCTTTTCAATTTTGTAGGCTGGTTACGTTGGGGAAGATGTAGAGTCAATATTGTATAAACTGCTCACGGTAAGTGTTTTGGTTGCTGCATCTTATTAAATATTTTAACAATTATTTTTTGAATCTGCATAGTTTAGTAACTTTTCATGCTTTTCTTCTGTTTAATCAATTCAAAGAATGACATGCAACACTGCAATTCTGTCTCTTATTGTGTTTGCCTTCTTATTTATTATTTTCTTCATTGTTTGGCTACTTATTGGAACACGTATCTTTTGTCCTTCTCTATATGTTTTTTAGGTTGCTGACTTCAACGTAGAAGCGGCTCAACAAGGGATGGTCTATATCGATGAAGTTGATAAGATAACTAAAAAGGTCTTGTGGGCTTTTTGTTGCACCGTAGTGATTTAGAGCATCTTTCATGTTATGTGATCAAAAGTTTTATATCTACCAACTGCTTTTGTAGGCTGAGAGCTTGAACATAAGCAGAGATGTCTCAGGGGAAGGTGTTCAGCAGGCACTACTAAAAATGTTAGAAGGAACTGTGAGTTCACTGGTTCTGCAATTTCTACATTTTGTTAACATAAATTGGTTAACGCTATTAAATTGTTATTGTACGGAAAACTGGAGGCATGTCTAATTCTGCGTATTCAAAGTTTCAAACCATCTTAGTTTCTCTTCATTTCCTTAAGGATCATATTAAAAGTAAAAAAAAAGAACGAAAATTTCTGGCTTCATGCCAATTTTTCTGAAAGGGTTCCCCTCTCTATGGTTGCTCAATTATTATTTCTTTGAAAATACAATAATTGTTTCCAATTTTCGATCTGACTTTGTGGAAAAAGTCTCATCTTACCAGTTCGGAGGGGAAGGGGCTGCAGCCTCCTTGAAGTAGGTTGAAAAAAAGGTTCATCAATCTTTTTTCCTTTCTGTTGAAAGCCTTTGACCATCTTTGGAGTTAATTCTTTTTTTCTTTTTATAGTTTCTTTTTTACCTTCGCCGCCCTATCAGCTAGTCAACTTTCTTCCTTAAACCTCGTTTAATATGCATAACTTGATTATCTCAACCTACGAAAAGAACATCACTAAATGCATGAGTTTTATCTTGTACAAGTCTTTTTCTTTTATAGGGCAACTGGGCAAGTTCACGTGAAAATATATTCTCTGAACAATTAAATGTAACATCATCTCTGAAATTTTAAATATGCGCAGTCTGAAAGGATAATACATTTTCTTGTACAGATAGTGAATGTGCCCGAAAAGGGAGCTCGGAAGCATCCTCGTGGGGATAACATTCAGGTAAACTGTACATCAAAAAGTACTCCCTTTATTTTTCTTTGGAAGTTTTGTATACAAGGGTATATCCTTAACAAAATCATAATTGGAAACCTCTGTCTATTTCCATCTGCAGAGGTATTGGACTTGTAAATCCTTGACATAATTGTTTTGCTTTCCAAGTGAAATAGAAAATCTCGGTTTTTTTTTTCTTGAAATGGATTATCGGCCCTTGATCATCCTAATTAGGGTTTAGGTTTCTCCCTTCCTCGCATGAGTTTTGGAGGGATCGTTACTATTTCGTCAGTTAAATGTCAGGGACTTCAAAACAAAGTCTTAACCGTTGTAGTTGCTCGGGAGTAATAGCGTACTACAGATTCTAGAATTTGTGGAAATGTCAAAGCTAAAATTGAATGTTGGATCTGGCATGTCAGTAGCCTAGAGATCATAACTTCAAGATTCAATGGTCCAACAAGGTTGCAGGTGTTTACGTCCTGGCAGTTTTTTGGGTTGTCACAGCTTCCATACTTGTTTATGTTGGTCAATTTGTATTAGAACTATACTAATGATATATTAATATAATACATGTAACATGGACGCCGGCACTGGTATTTGCCACATACACAAGATGTCAGAAACTGTGAGTAGAAAAAGGCCAAAAAGAGGTTACGGATGTACGGGCATAGACTTTTGTGTCCTAGTTATTTGGTCCTTTATGCTTACTATGTCCTGCAGTGATATTTTATGGTCCTAACGCAATTGAGTGCAAATACATACAAGATGTACATACAAAATCTGACATTATATCAGTAGGCAGTATCTGAGTTTTTAGCGCAGTTCAACATCTGCCATTATTGAATGTACTGGGTACCTAGTAGGAGCATAAATATTTATCAAGGCTGTTTAGACCATAGTTACCAGATTCGGTCATTTGGAGAGCGAACTCCGATCTAGTTCGATCGTACCCTTTTGGAGTGCTTACGCGAATGAGATCGCTAAATCTGGCGTACCCATTTGCAAGAAGAAAAAAAAGATGAAAACATGATATTTAGGGTTTACAAAGTGTGAATATTGCTTTAACTTTAGGTTCTGCAGTTATTACTAAATTTAGGGTTTAGAAAGTGTGAATATTGCTTTCATCGATTTTAAGTTATATATATATACTAGGTTATATCCCGTGCCTCAGGGCACGGACAATTGTATTAATCAAATGTGACGAACTATAATCCAGTGCTTCTAGAGTCACCCCATAATACTGTTTTAGGTGCTCTCTCCAAACATGTCACCCGACTTTCCATATTTAATATCGCTATATTCTGGATATCCTAATTTTTTGGTATTATTTTCTTTTGTTTCCTTTTCTTAAATTAGTTATTATTTTATTGAGAGAGATCTTAATTTCTTTTTTTTATTCTTGAAATATCTTTTGTTTCTTTTTTCTTAAATTAGTTATTTTTTTTCTAAGGATACAATTATTTTTTTTTTCTTCGAATAAGTTATTTTATTTCTACGAAGGACTATATTTTAAATTTTGAGAAGAACTTCTAAACAATATCCTTTATTAAAAAAGGATGTTTGTCCCAATCATCGTTTTCCCTTCTGTTTTATTATATATATATTGCATAAATTTTTGCGAATAATTATACCCCCTAGCGAATCAGAAACGTCTAATTAGCGTACCCCGTATTCGTACCGGAGCGTATCCCGTTTCTGGTAACTATGGTTTAGACATGAGTATATATTGTGGAAACATGAAATATGTATCTGTTTTAGTTTGAGTATCTACTGAAGCCGCTAAAAGTATATGAAGCTGTCCTTCGAAATTGAAATTTTAGACATTGTCAAAGAACATTCAGGTAGAGCTGCCGCTAGAGTTGGGAAGTTGGTATTGGAAATCCTATACACTCCAATTATTTTAGGGTTGTAGGAAGTTGAAGCAGGACTAATACCCTAAGGCCATGTTGGGGCACGGGAATGGAATGTGACTCCTAGGAATCACATTCCCATAACGTGATTCCTAGGAATCAGATTAATTAGGTTGATGTTTGGTTTGACCAGGAATAGGAATTCGATTCTTGACATATTACTAACTTGGTGTGTTACTCGTACAAGAATAAGAATGTAAATTTTTGTAAAAGTTCTGTAGAAATATAATTTAAAACGAATTTGACGGTAGGCGCAGGATCTCTTAACATCAAAATCCATCAAAATTGGATGAACAAAGAACAAATCTCTCTCTCTCTCTTCAATCCATCAAAATGCCCCCAGCCGAGAGATATAAAATTAAATCTATAGAAATTAACTTCATCTTCCCACATTAAACCTCTGGGATAATTTTGTTTTCTTTTTAAACGGTATGAAATCGATTGGAATGAACAAAAAACGAGAAAGAAGGAAAAAAAATCTAGAGAGATAGAGAGTTGCTTTCGAGAGAAAGAGAGAGTTGCTATTGTGATGGCTGAACCCGTAGGTTTATAAGTTTTTTAGTTGTGATATTATATTAAGGACAACTTTAATACTAGTCATTCTAATATTTTATTATGGATAATTTTGTCCATAAATATTAAAACAAATCATTCCGGGGAATGAGAATCACAAACCCGCCCCCTCATTGGTTTTGCTATTACCTCCTTTAGGGGGGTCCCATTCTCGGGGGAATAGGATTCCCCCTTCTTTCCAGCGAGTCAAACACTAATCTGGATTGTGATTCCCAGAAATCACATTCCATTCCACACTATTCCCGGATGCCAAACATGGCCTAAGAGTTAACACTAAATTCACGTAATGGGTCCTGAAGTTACCCTTCATGATAGGAATTCCTTTTCTTATGTGTTTTGGGAGGAAGCATTTGCGTCATTCTAACTAATGTGGGTTAATTTAAAAAATCAATTGTTTTAATATTTCTAGTTTAGTAGTGGAAACAAGATTTCTGTTTAACTAAAACAAACATAAGTTCTTGACGCGTACAAGTATACCCGTATTATTTATGCTACATTTAACTCAGTTTTTGTACTTGTTTTGCTTTGTTATGTCGTTATACAGATAGACACAAAAGATATACTTTTTATATGTGGTGGAGCCTTTGTCGACTTGGAGAAGACCATTTCAGAGAGGTAGATTGTATTATTTTGTAATACTCTTTATGGAAAATTTGCTATCACCGAATCACGTATGTTCACTTTCGTCTACTAAGATTAGAGGCTAAAAACTTGTTATCTACTAGGCGGCAGGATTCTTCTATTGGCTTTGGGGCACCTGTCCGTGCCAACATGAGAGCTGGCGGACTAACAAACGCCGTGGTGACATCATCATTATTGGAAACAGTGAGATCCTGAACACTTCTAACCTGTTTAATCAAGTTTTGTTTGTCCTGAAGCATGTGTAGGATTCCCTCCTAATTCAGAACTCCTCCCTTCTTATTTGTGTTATACATTCTTCTAGATATGTTAACTCAAAAGCTGCTCTGCCATTTGCAGGTTGAAAGTGGAGACCTTATTGCGTATGGTCTGATACCAGAATTTTGTGGACGCTTTCCGGTCCTAGTTAGTTTGTCAGCTTTAAATGAGGACCAACTTGTTCAGGTAATCTTCAAAACATTCATATCATGTTTTATTGCTTAGGGTTTTTAAAGTAGTTATGCCTTTCTCTCAAATTTCAGAAAAACAATAATGTTTAGTTTTATGGTTTTTAAACATGACTGAAGACCTACTTTATAGAGCTTTGATACGGCTTCTTAACAGTTCATAGAATCACAACAGAGCAGTCGAGATTATCTAATCATATACCAACACAAAATTAAGTCTTGTTATGCACAATCGCATCATATTTCTGTCATTCCCATGGATTTGTAAAATTTCCAGACCGAAATATTTCCACGACACGTTTCCACTTTGGGCTGACTGAAATTTCTACAGAAACTGGAATTCCGTTCCTTGGTTATGATCAAACGTGAAATCTAGAATTTTTTTTCTCGATATTGCATATACAATTGTATTGAGAGTCTTGTGTCGCAGAACCAAAATGTGATTCTTTTACTTATCCATTGGTTGTTGGACATAATGATCGTGTTAGTCTCTCAGAGAAGCAAAATAATGACATACTCTTAAACTGAAACTTCAAATTTCAGCATTTCATATGGTTGACAAGCATGCCAAGTGCTGATCAAACTAGAAAGCCCAAGTACTAACTAGCCCAGCATAGAAACATAGCTTTCTTTTATACGGTATTCGTATTGATATTTTCCTTGTTTATTACATGTAGGTCCTAACAGAGCCTAAAAATGCTCTGGGTAAACAATACAGAAAAATGTTCAGCATGAACAATGTAAGTGCTCCGCTCTCTATATCTTTCAACACCCCCATGTACTAGTTCTAATTCTGTGACACATTACAGGTCAAGCTACATTTCACGGAAAACGCACTACGGTTGGTCGCAAAGAAAGCAATGGCTAAGAACACTGGAGCTAGGGGCTTAAGATCAATATTGGAAAATATTCTTACCGAAGCAATGTATGAGGTAATAGTAGGCCTAGAGTCTGTTGCAAATACAATTCTACGTATCTTAGTGTAACTTAAGACTTTTGATCCAGATTCCGCATGCTTAGCTACCTTTTCTTGTGGGGGGGTGCAAGCTACTAAGACAGAACTCAGATTATTAGCATGCAGGTTTTGAGGGATAATTATACCCTAATTGATTTGATTATCTCTATTCATCCTCAGATTCCAGACGTGAAGACAGGAAATGAGAGAGTAGATGCAGTTGTGGTTGACGAGGAGGCAATTGGGTCATCCGATACACAAGGTGTAGGAGCAAAACTTCTTCGCGGGGAGGGCTCACTGGAGCGTTACCTTGCTGAAGTGAAGCTGAAGGATCAAACGGTACGTACGACTGATAGTCTTTTGCTCATCTGCTACTTTCTTTTCTTAAGCAGGAACGTAGATTCTTTAATAATCATTAGGATGGTTTGAGTTCCCACCAATTACAACTAGGGATACTCTCAGCCAAGTTGCTGAAAATTCATACTTAAACTAAGTCCGTCTAAAATGCAACTAATTATGTGTGGTTTCAGGCTAATGCTGAAGTTGCTGAGACGGAGACATCGGAGGGAGAAGCAGATGTCTCATCCAGAGTTGTAAGCTTGTAATTTTCTACGACCCTCACAGTGAGTCTAATCTCTCTCCATGAAGTGCATTGTAGAATGTTACTCTGTATATAAATTGGTCAACAAATGTGATGTAATTATATCCTTGTAGAACGAACCTTCTGCCATGAAAAAAAATGTATAGCAAAATGAACTACTAGGGAAAATAAAACTGCCAATAATTGCTAGCTATTACATAGTACTTATAAAAGGTGTGCTTCCCTTGATCATAATCAATACAACATTTCGAAGTAAAAGTGAAGCGAGCTGAGGTTTTGTGTGGATTGAATATCATATCATGTTGTAGATCGTCTCTTCAGCATGTGAATTATCTTTCCTGAAAGTTACAGTGTAGGGAGATTTAGTTTCATCCGGCGAGCTACATTGGGAGTGTGAGGCTCAAAATGTACCGGATATAGAAAATTTTCAGCAAAAGTTATTCAGGAATAGTCATTAATTGTTTCTTAGAGACTAAAACTTGATGTACTTGGACAGTTTAATAGTTGATCAGTACAAGACCAGTACTTCTCAAATGAAACTAGACAACCCACTTCGACCAATGGAATCACATGCTATGCTGCACGCTATTACATTTATATATTTGAAATTTTGGGCCGGCTAACTAAAAAGTTGGTTGAGAACAAGTAACACATTAACTCGTATTGAACTAGTTTTGTTTTTTTTTTTTTTTTTTTTTGAAAATTTGATTAAATATAACGAAAAGAAACTATGCAACAGCAACACAAGAAGAAGGGAGGCTAAAGCGGATTCTTCACGATATCCACGCCTCCCAATTACAAACTATGTCGACATAAGACGAGTGGCTAAACTTAGGGATGCCCTTCGCCCAGATAAATACAATCGACTTAACATCATCCACATCTAGACTCGTATTCCCGTTAGCGTCCTTGAAAACTTTACTATTCCGATCCTTCCATATGCTCCACACTATTGCCGCTGGGATAACATTCCAGATTTCTTTTCTTGCCTTAGGCTTCGGAATGGAAGACCATTGCTCAAAAAGTTGTGGTACAGATACGGGCATACACCATGTTATCTTCAAGGACGATAAGAAATAAGACCAAATCCCATTGGCGACCTTGCAATGGATGAACAAGTGATCTCTTGATTCCTCCTCCTGCTTACATAAGATACAACGATTAACCATCTGAAAACCTCTACGTTTTAACTTGTCCACCGTCGGTAACCTATCAATGAAGGTGGCCCAAAGCATAAATCCAACTCTTGGAGGGGCTGAAACCCTCCTTAGTACTTTTACTAAGGTTGGAGTTATGATTTGGTCTCCTTCGTCCAATAGCCCATAACACTGTTTAACAGAAAGCGACTCCTTCGCATCATGTTTCCACACTCTTCTATTGGCCTCATTGCCTAGGCTGACTGATTGTAATACCTCTAGCAGACCCAGGTATGAATTGATTTCCCAGTCGTTTAGCGCCCTCCTGACATTGACTTCCCAAATTTGTGTCTCCTGATTGAACATTTGCTCCACTAGCGCCTTCTTATCTGTAGCTATATCATATATTAAAGGAAACTGGGCCATAAGACTTGTTGATCCCATCCAGACATCCGACCAAAATTTAATCTTCCCGCCATCGCCTACTTCCCACCTGGTTAAGTTACGAAAGCTGGTAAGGAAGCCTTGAATTCCTTTCCACACCCCACATCCGAAAGATGAATTGCGTGTCCTGATAGCCCATTGCTCCGGGTCTTTGTCATATTTGTCGCCCAAGACCTCTCTCCACAGATTTCCTACTTCTTGATCAAATCTCCATATCCATTTTGACAACAATGCTTGGTTCATGATCTTCAGCTTCTTTATACCGAGCCCACCTTTCCCTCTAGTAGTGCTTACATATTTCCAGGCTGCCCAATGCATTCTCTTGCTATCCGACTTACCATTCCATAGGAAGTTGTTCATCTTGGCGTCTATGACCTTCAATACTCCGGAAGGAATAGAGAAGAGTGAGAGATAATATGTCGGGAGCGCTTGAAGTACTGCCTTAATAAGAGTCACCTTCCCACCTCGGGATAAGACCGTGCCCTTCCACATTGCCAACTTCCTATTCACCCTTTCGATGACCGGGTCCCATAGAGCTTTTGCTTTGTATCTGTGGCCTAGTGGCAAACCCAAATAAGAAGTTGGTAAAGTTCCTAACTGACACCCGAAACTATTGAGAAGCTCGTGGTTTCGATTGGCGTCCCCCACTTTCGTGGCCTCATAGACGTATGATTTTTCCATATTTACCTTCAGACCTGAAGCTAACTCATACCACAGAAGGATTTCCCTGAGTTTAGCCAATTGATCCGCATTCTCGTCCAGAAAGAACAGGGTGTCATCCGCAAATTGAAGATGGTTGATTCTTCTACTCGAGGATGTAACCTGGAACCCTGTAACCCACTCCTTCCTTTCCGCCAATTGCATACAATGACTCAAAACTTCACCCACCAGGAGAAAGAGGAAGGGGGATATAGGGTCCCCTTCCCTGTAACCCACTCGTATAGAACTAGTAGCTTTTATGAGTTCCTTCCAGAGATGATTGTTTCATTTTTGACGGTCGGCTGTTCTAGATTTACTACAAGATGGGTAGAGACTTGACAAGGTATCTTCAAGTGCAATGTAAGAAACTTTTTTTTTTTTTTTTTGATGAAAGGCAATGTAAGAAACTTAATAGATAGATCTAATATTAAAAGTAGTTCTAATTTGAATAAATATAAAGTGAAATAAAATTTTCTTTTAAGGATTGAGTGAGAGAGCCTTTTGCTATTATATGAGGTTCTCCTTGACGTTGATTATTTTAACATTATAATCGTGCCACATTTGTTGTAATACGTTTCTAGAGATTTTGTCCGCATAAAGATCCTTATTAGCTACATGTATAAAGAGTTGCACTTAAATTATTAAACCTAACAATCTTACACAAGGATCACAAACCAATGTTGGCTCTCATGGTCTTCAAGATTTCAAGGACCCTCCATCTACAATTCTCTAGATTTACATTCTTGATAACACCTTTCTTTGCTTTTCTTTAAGTTCTCTAAAATCAATCAACTTTTTTTTTTTTGTTGAAAGAAAATCAATCAAGTTGACTTTCAAAGAAGAGTATTATACAAGCATTTCCAATGTAAAACTCTGAAATAACTTCCTTAGTTATGTATGTGTTGAAGTCTCAATTTTTTTGGTCGCGACTTTGGAGAATGAATAAAAATTTTCGGGCATAAAAACTTTAGTGAGGAAGGTTTGACTTCAAGCACATTTTCATTTTGAATCTAAAAGTTGACTTTGTTATTTTTCGCCTCCTAACCATCATCTCATTTTTTTTTCTCTCTCATTCTCTCTTCTCCCTTCTTCTTCTATTGTTGCTATCTCCCTACCTCACGATTTCTCTCTCTTCTCTATTCCCATTTCTCTCTCTTGCGACGTCTCTCACGATCACACTCTCTCCCAACTCTTGTCAATTCCATCTGCAACAACTCCAATTGACTGACCTTCTCTCCCAACTCTTGTTATTACCCTCACAATAACTTCGTTTACCTCCAGCCATCCACCACTTCCGATCAAGACATTTTGTCGATTACGATTTGTTAAGAACAAAGCTTAGAAGTTGAGAACTAGAGGTATCATGTACCCAAGAGTTGTACAGAGAGAGGTTAGAGAGAGAGGCAGAGGTCTGGTCATGAGAGAGTAGAGGGGAAGTTTTTTTTTTTTAGAGAGACTGGAAAAAAAAGTTAGTTTTGAAGAAGGTAATGGATAGGGTTAGGGTTAACAAAGAAAGGACCGGTGTCTACATAATTAGTCGGTGCTAATAGAGAAAAGAGCAGTTGGGCTTGGGGCCA
>BEHA01000623.1:1116056-1148252 GCA_002897215.1 Eschscholzia californica subsp. californica | reverse complement strand
TGGATTTGGTAGAATGATACTAAAACTTCACTTCCCTTTGGAAATATGATACTATGGATACGAGGCAACCAAATAGTTGAATAAAATTACAATCCTAGCTCTACTTTATTCTGAGTCCCCACATAGCCTGTAACTAAAAAATTTCTTCTAGACACAATACTAATCAATTCATAGACCGAAAACTTCTTAAATACGATTTCATTGTTATGTTACTCTATATAATTGATAGCTATGACCTCTAATGGATTGTGTCCTTTTCAGGTGTCGGTATTGGTCCAGGAATTCCTGGATTACAGCTTGGAATTGGGTTTGGTGCTGGATGTGGGGTTGGACTTGGATTTGGTTATGGCATGGGTAAAGGAATTGCACATGACGACATCAGGCGATATTCTAATGTGGGAAAACTCTCTCTAGGAACTGGAAATCTTCCTTCTCAGTAAGTATATCTTATTGTTTTCGTACTTATGTTTACTTTCTAAAGCAATCTACTTCTAAAGAACGTACTAGGTACTTACTGTTGTCAGCTAAGCCATATTGATTGACATCAAAACTAAATTAGTTAAATCTACTGAAAGCAAACACAAAAACGAGAAAAGAACGGAAAAATAATTCCTCAGACTGGGTTATTCTATTGTTGTTTCTGAATAACGATTTATAATGCACTTCCATTTTTCTCTTTTCTGTTTCTTTCCTTCTCTCTGGAAATGCATTGAAACATCGGCTGCCCTAATTCTCTATTAAGCTTAGATTACACAAAATCCGCTTTCTAGCACATCAAGGCAGAATAAGAGCGTTGATGATTGAATTCAGTGTCGAATATAAAGGTCGACAAATTTAAAACACCTTGGGCCAAACTGTTTCAGGTGAATCCTGTGTTTTTCATTTACCTATTTGCATCATTTTGCTGCTGCGTTACAGGGAAGACATAGGTGTCCTGATTGATGATTTGGTTGTACAAACCAAGAAGGTAATCAGAGCAACATCAAAAGAGATTGATAAATGGAGAAGATGAAGATGATCACAGTATATAAAAGACGATATAATTGTTGTTAGTTAAAGTTAGAATGGCAACATATTTATGATTGAAATGTCGTGTAATCGTGTATTCCTTGCAGAAAATACATTCCAAGCCTTGGCCAGATTTTGTACATCATTGCCCATTGTAACATTCCAAAATAACATTCATTCTGTCTATAGTATCCTGCTCATCTTCTTCTGGGGTCTATGGAAATGATCGAATAAATGACCTCCTTAGATAATTTTCTTGGACACCTTGAGTACAGAGTTTATGCTAGTAGGCCATTAGGGTTTAAAAGTGGTAGTTCTAGGTCTTTATGCTGTTAATGCTTTATGATATGAGAATCTTGTTAAAAATTTTATTTTAATTTGAAGTCTTATGGTGCCCTCCGTTTGCTAGAATCGGAGCAAATTCGATCCGAGATACATTCACTCTTGGAGTGCTGTCAATGCATGTAATTTTACGATGTTTAGACTGGCGCTGAACCGAACATACTTATCCCATTGAGAAAGCACTTCACTGAACGAACCTGTGTACTCTATTTGGTACCAATGTTTGGTCCCATGAGGCTTCTGGTTGAATCTTTGACAGGAGGGAAGATCAAGAAGCAACCTTTTGGGAATGAAAACCCTCTTGGCAGTAGTAACCAAAGAAAAAGATCGCAACAAAGCTCTAATAGAGAACAAAAAAATATGGACGGTGCTTTCGAGATATGCAGTATTGGTTGGAGGCACGATTGCAAAGACTTGGGTCAAGTTTATTTGACCCAAATGACTTAATGAGTGTAGAATTTTATTTTAAGACCCCGCAAGTTGAGATAATTGTCTTTTACATCCACGCCTCATGTTCACCTTTACTTCATCACCACCTGACCATTTCCACTCTCTTTCTCTTTCTCTCTCTATAGGGTCGGCCATTTGTTTAAGGTTTTTCCCCTTCATCCAGAAGAACCTTGACAAAGGGAACCCTGGAAACCCTTTCTGTTGGACAAACTGGAAACCCTTTCTGTTGGACAAAGGGTTTAGAGTACGCTGTTGTAAAGGGTTTAGAGTACGTTTCGACAAACATGAAGGGTTGCAAGGGGTTGCCCTTTCTCCATTATTCCTTGTGCAAAGGAGAGAATCCTAGTTGATGGCAGAAAACCGTCGTCGATTAGACCCGGAACCAGAACAACAAGGAAATGAAACCACATCTTTTAATAGGTTTCAGTTGGATGGTGAGATACCCAGACCGAAACCAACAAGTGGCACGACGATCGTGGAGGTACCAAAGTTGTCTTGGTCAAGATATGGGGCCAAATGGGAGCCCTAAACTACAACGGCATAACAATGTGACAGCACTCAAAAAACTAAAAGCAAGAAATAGAATAAGGAGAAAAGCTAAGCTCAAAAGCAAGATTTCATGGACTGCTTACATATAATTTGTTAGTTGTTAGCCGTTACAAACCCAAATTCTGACCAGACAAGGTCACCACCTTCATCACCTTTGAAGTATATATTTTATATATATATAGACAAGAATTATAGATGACCAAACATGTACCCACATTGATAAACACATAACTAGAAGAAGAAAAAGAAGGAGAAGAAGAATGAGATCTAGAATGAAGATTGTAGATGTCAATGAAAAGTTGTCATCGTTTATCTGTGGTTTCCTTATGATATTAGTCGTCATGGTCGATAGCTCGAGTGGAGCACCAAATGTGCCAGCAGTATTTGTGTTTGGAGATTCATTGGTTGATACTGGAAACAATAATTATCTAAGATCCATTGCCAAAGCCAATTACAGACCTTATGGGGTTGATTTTAATGGATGGGCTACTGGCAGGTTCTCTAATGGGAGAACCATTCTTGATCTTCTTGGTATAATCCTGCTTTTATATATCAAAACTTCTTAACTTTGAGGTTTTTAATTACCTTTTATTGGAGATATAAAGTAAGATAAACTCTTAACAACAGACTTCATACGATTTGCTTTTTGTTTTTGAAGTTTAAATCTTTCACTATTTTCATCTGAAAAATAAGAACATTTTAAGTCAGTATCGCATGAAGTCTGAAAATTTTCTTGTACTTTACTTGCATTTCGCTCGTAAGTTTGACTTTATGTAGAACCATCTTCATGACCGATCTTCATCATCTGTGTCATATTAAATCTCGATAAATTAAATCATTTAGTAGGAGTAGATGTCGTAAAAACTTTAAAAGAAAGTACGAAACTAAAATTAGACTACAAGTAATATTGCTGATAAACAAATTAACATTTGTCTCGCCTCAATTGCATTTGTCTGACTCACTAGCTATTAATTCAATAAGGAGCTATTTCAAATATAAAAGAAAGAAAAAAACATTATGAAGGGCATAATAGCTAGATTTCTAGACTAGATTTTGGCATTTCAATTTCATATTTTGAGGTTTGGGAGTTAATAAGCTAGGGTTTTGATGCAGTGGAGAAGTTGGGAATTCAATATATTCCAGCCTATGCAGATCCAACCACAAGGGGTGCAAAAATACTTGGAGGAGTTAATTATGCTTCTGCAGCTGCAGGCATTCTTGATGAGACTGGTCGAAACTACGTACTATTTTCTTACCCAAATCTTCTATTACCACACTCTAGGTTTCCGCTACGGCGCTACGTATAGGTTTTTCGTTTGAGAGGGCTTCTAGCTTCTACGTACAGGTCTTGAATAGGCAAAAGATATAGGAGTGAGTATATACATATAGGTTTTCGATAGGCGAGAGCCACTTCATATAAGTAGAGGGGAGAACATAGACATTCTAGTTCTCGTTTTCGGGGTCTAAAAACCCATTAGCAGGCTTACAAACGGTTCTCAACCGCAAACCACCAGAAGCGAGGAGGCCAGATTAGCCTCTAACGCGTTTTCTACATCAAAAACCAATCAGGAGGTTTTCAATTACCGAAAACCTCCCCAATGATAGAAGCGAAAAATTTGTGGACCCAAACGAGACCGCTAAAAATATCTTACCCGAAACAACGGGCACAATACCCCTTACAGAAAATGACTTTCCATATAACAATAGCGAAGAAGAAAATATTGATAAATTCTTGATGTGAAATCTTGTGCAGGGAGAAAGGTATAGTTTGAGCCAACAAGTCTTGAATTTCGAAACAACATTGGATCAGATGAGGGGTCAATTGGGAGCTCAAACTAATCTAACTCAGTACTTGACGAAGTCGATAGGTGTGATGGTCATCGGTAGCAACGACTATATCAACAACTACCTCATGCCTTCCCTTTATCCTTCAAGCTATACCTATAGTCCTGAGGATTTTGCAAACCTTCTGCTCAACCACTACACCACTCAGATTTTGGTAAAACTTTGCACTCATATCTAGTACTGTGGTAAGGTAGTGTTAAAAATTATTTTTCTCGTTGTCAGAATCTGATTTGTCTGAATTAATAGACCATAAACCAATCAACACCTACCCTTCAGATGAGTCAAACATCAAGCACCAACAAAAAAAACAATATGAAATCTCACTCGGTTTGATTCAGACCTTGAAAAAAACACTACCTAAACGTATGTGCCACATCAGCTGCAGGGTGCCAGCTGAGCTGACAACAAAACCCAAGAAGCTGATGTACTCATGCCATGTAAGCTATTCTTGTCAAATGATTTAAACTAAATATCTTTTGGGTGTTTTTGACAGGCACTCCATAGTTTAGGTCTAAGGAAGTTCTTTCTAGCAGGGATAGGACCATTAGGATGCATACCAAATCAATTAGCTACTGGTTTAGCACCACCAGGTGGGTGTGTTTCCTATACGAACGAGATACTTGGAACGTTCAATGTAGGTCTTCGATCACTAGTCGAGCAACTCAATCAAAACCATCAAGGTTCGATCTTTGTTTATGGCAATACTTATGGTGCAGTTGGTGACATTCTCAATAACCCTTCTATTTATGGTAAGACTTAAACTACATATAATTTTGAATATTCTTCTTATAGCCGAATAGAAAATCAAATCGAAATTCAAAAATTCGGAGAACTAAATAAATGTTGAGATTGACTTATAAGTTTGGGTTTGGATGTGGGCACGCAGGATTCAATGTGATCAACAAAGGGTGCTGTGGGATAGAAGGGAGTCAAGGAATAACTTGTCTACGGTTCTCCATTGCATGCCCTAACAGGAATGAATATGTCTTCTGGGATGCCTTTCATCCTACACAAGCAGTGAACACAATCCTTGCCCAAAGAGCTTGGGCAGGCCCACCCTCAGATTGTTACCCGATCAACGTCCAACAAATGGCTCTAATATAGGAGGAGAATATCAACGTATGGGTACACGTAAACGATGTTATTATGTGGAAGTGGTTATATGTACTTTTTTGTTCTACGTACTTACGTGATTTCACTAAAGATAAGATAAGTTATAAACTATTAATGGTAAAGCTCCTCCCGTATCGTTAACCTAGAAATGTTCATATTATTGTCTGTATCGCCACAGGCGGATATAATGATAATGATAAACCTCCTCCCGCATCGTTAACCTAGATGTGTTCATATTATTACCTGTACCGTCACATGTGGAGCTATAGGTGGGCTGATCTAGACTGTAGAGCCGTTTGCCCCACCTATATTAACAAAAAAAGCATGCAATTTTGGTAATATAGGCGAGATTCTTATTGAACTTTGGTGTTCCCAACTAGACCTATTGGTCAGGTGTTTAGGCCATCCAAAAACATGATAGGTTTTATATGTCATGAGAGGAATCGGTCGACTAACGCCTGCTTTTGTTTCCCGAGATATTCAAAGATTTCCAAGTGAAGGTGAATGAGATGTCTTGGGTTTGGGTTTTATAGAGGATGCGTTATGATCGTTGGAGGGGGTGAAGGGCAATCTGGGAATGATGTTCCAACAACTACAAAAAGGGGGGATTAGATCAAGACCCTTTATCACGTTAGTTTCCTCGCAAAGTAGGTTAGACAATCTTCCTTATGTATTGTAGGTTGTGAAGTTGATGGCTGAGAGGAAGAAGATACTTGAGAAATAGGTGGTTGTGAAGATCCAAGTAGTATTTTGGTTTGGGGTGTAGTCCTAATATAGTTAAATAAATGGGAGTCATATACTAAAAATGTTTCTAACCCGTGAGATTAGGATGGGGGTATTTTGGTCTGAGATCGAGCATGTGACTCGCACACCCCTCACATAACGGCTATTTGACGGGAAAATGGGTTTTGGGGTTAACGCCTAAACGAAAACTTTTTTAGGGGTGTAGTCCTGATATAGCTAAATAAATGGGGGTCATATACAAAAAGACTCTACTATTTTATCGCACTTCAATGACATTTTTGAGAGTTTAATACTTGTGTATTTCAGTTTTGTTCTCCGGACAACACTAAAATAATTTGTTTTTACACTAACATTTTTTATAACCACAAGCAACATATAACTCTAAAGAGAAAATATAGACAAGTTTGTACAGATTGCATAACAGGACAGGGTGAATTCAATTTTTGATTAGTTGTTTATAATTTTAGGTCAAGGTTGATTTCTAAGGGTGTGTTTGATATCTCCTATTTCCATGGAAATAAAAGAATTTCCATGGAATTAGGTATTTCTACCGTTTGATACGAAGTATAATTCCACGGCTTTAATTCCCTAGGGAATCTATTTTCATGAAATAGCCCACTTTTAATTCTTTGCTCCACCCTAGGAATTAGTTTTCGTGAAAATCAAAAATCAAAATAACAATATTTTAATATATTCCGTTAGTTGAGACCTAATATTTATCTCCATATAGGTTCTAAATGACATTTTACCCATAAAATTTAGCAAAATAAACTTTTACTTATAAATTGGGCAAAATGACATTTTTGCCCTTCTTACCAAATGACATGTTTACGAAGTTGTTAAAATGACATTTTGGTTTTATATACCCAAAATTACATTTTTACCCTTTTATAATATCAAATTCACATCTTACCCTTATGTTGTCAAAATGACATTTTCACCCTCGTATAAATCAAAGTGACATTTTTACTCTTATGTGGTCTGAATGACATTCTTACCTTTATCTTGTAAAAAGGGCATGTCTACACTTTTACATTGAAATGACACAAAGTTAAATAATTTTACAACATAAGAGTAAAAATATAATTTCGAAAACATAAGGGTAGAAATGTAATTTAGACAGCATAAGGACGAAAATGTAATTTTGTAACATAAAAGAAAAAAAATGTCATTTTGACTACATAAGGAATAAATAAAAACTCTTAATTGAATATCATATTCGTAGAAGTTAGTTGTCAACCAACTAATAGAGTTCGAGATTCCACGGAATAATAAATGACTATCAAACAAAAGAACTCTTATTTCCACGGAATAAATTTCGTGGAAGACTTTCCATAGAACTCTTTTATTTCTATGGAATTATTTCCCTGATATCAAACACAACCTAATATAAACTATGGGAAAATGGTTATTTTGGTTGAAAATATTATTATAATAATAAAAAAAACGAACTTTTTTTCTTCTATTAACTATAAATTATCAAAATATCATGGATGATGATAAATGAAGTTTAAAATAATATGCATATTTACCAATAAGGTCATGTCTTAATATTATAGTTTCCAAAATAACCTAATACTTAAAATCTACTTTCTCAAGAAACCCGATTTTTTTTGGGATTTCTACTTCTTCCGCTTGTTCTTCTTCTTTGATGTTTTTTCTTCTTCGAATCTTCGAAGAATTGATAATGAATCTCTGAAACATCTTCTTCTTCCTGACTGGCAGTGATGAATGAAGATGATGTTGATATGATGATGAATCTGATGTCCGTGTTTTGAATCTTCTTCCCCCTGACTCTATGCGATTAAGAGATTCGAGAGATTAACTAAATAGTTTGTGTTCTTCATCCTGACTTTCGGCGATTAAGAGATGTTGATGATGAATGAATCTAATGTTTGTGTTCTCCATTTTATTCCTCTTCACTCCCGATGGTTAAGAGATCTTAAAGATAAAGAGGTTCGTGTTCTTCATTTGAAGATGATGAATCTCTTCATGTTTTTCGAATTTTCTTCTTGTCCTGACGATAAACAGAGGAGATGATGAATCTCTTCATGTTTTTTGAATCTTCTTCCTGTCCCGGTGATAAACAGAGGTGTTGTTAGTGATGACAAACCCTAGATTTACTGAAATCCTAATTTTGGTGATGAATCTAATGATAATTACAAACCTTAGAAACACTAAAATCTTAGAGATTAAAGTGATTCTAATGACCTTAGAAACCATATCTGAAACCCTAGATTTGAAGAAAAAAATTCATGTTTTTTTCATCGATTTGCAAATCGAGTTTGCAGTTTACACTATGCAAACACATGTTTGCAGAACAGATTGTTGCAAACACATGTTTGCAAAACAAATTGTTGCAAATCCATATTTGCAAGAAAAAAACGGTTAGAAAAAAAAATATTTTCTTCTGAATTTTTTTTTTTTGAAAAAGAAGTATTGAATATGGATCTTGTTAGAAAGTTAATGAAAAATCCTTCCTAAATATATAACTTTCATCGAAATCTGACATCTCAAAAAAAGTTATATAAATTTAAAGTTTAACGAAAAAATAAAAAGTTAGTTACAAAAATGACAAAAGGGTATTTTAGACTTTGTACATTTTTTGACCTGAATAATAATTATCAAATGTTTTGTGATTTTTTACTCATTTTCAATATTATTTTGACCTTTTTAATTAATACCCCATAAACTATTATCTACAGTTATAAACATGCATGAATTTTGATATAATCAATGAATGCGGGCTTCAAGATATCGGGATCGACTTTATGAATATTAAGTGCCTCCGGTCTACACCAAACCACAAAATACCGTAGAAGGCTAGATGTATTTGGGTGAGAGTTAAAAAACTCTGTGACCAGTTTCGAAGTGTTCGTGTACATGTATACATATAAGCTAACCAAGCAGCCGACTATCTTCCTAAAATGCAGATTGGCTCATGGATCACTAATCTGGATGTTTGTCACTTGCCATTTGAATTAGTCAATATAGTTAACTTGGACTCTAGAGGGACAGTGAAAATGAGAAAAGAGTCGGGCTATTAATGTAATCATCAGAGGGTATTGAAGTTCTTTTGATTTTCTTGTATCGGTTAGGTCCCTGTACCCCTTATCAATATAAAAAAGAAACTCAACTATACATTATATGAATATTCAAAAGTGAGTTTTAGGTCCAAAATCACATGGTCAATGGGTTTAGAGCCAAAAGATAATACTAAATAGAAAATAAATCCACTACGAGTAATTTACATGTCTAACCTCTCTTTTTGCTACTACTACCTAACATATCCTAAGTTAAATAAAATTACATAGATTAGAAGATACAAATGTCTTTTAAGTTATAATTCCTTAATAAGAAGTTTTCATCCTTACAAAATTTTGTCTTTTTCTTTTAAATGAATGTTTTCATAATCTTTCTACTCAAAGAAAAACTATTATAACTCTCTCTTCTTCAGTTCGCCGAGAGAAAATCTAGAGAAATCGGAGAGAAAAACTATCCACGTTTTTTAGTCTTCACTTGGAGAAAACCTAGAAGAACAAGATGCTCAATTGATTAAATTTTTTTTTTTTTTTTTTACGATATTCTCGTTTTTTTTCAACGATAGATTGTTGCACCGTGCATGGTTTTGTTGTTCTTATTCTTAAAGTTTAGATATCAATTTTTTTCTTAAAAACTCTTTCAGATCTTGTTCTATTGTTTCTCTATCTACAATCTTGTTTTCTTCAGAATGTTTATATGAAAAGTAATTAGATATTTAGCGAACATGTTGCATATTCTCATAGCATTTTTTTAATTCTAATAGCATATTTACGTTTTATAATTATTTAACTTACCCAAAAAATCATTTACCCTTTATAATTTTGAATGAGCGAGTTTGTTTATGCAGTCGGTATCACCCTCAGAGTTGTTGTAGCACATCTTTGATTTTGCAAAAATTCTGGAAATTTTATCAACATTTTCTAAACTCTGACAAAACATAACACATTTTACAAACATAACATCTTCACTCTCACTATGCTTTATCGGTAGTAGAAATGTACAGATATTCCGTAAAGCTTTACATTTCGATTCTTTTACTTTTTTTATTTTATCATTCCATGAATTAAAAATATTTGTTTGAACACTAATATATTTTACAAATTTACTGACGAGATTGTGGAAGATTGTGGTTGTATGTGATTTTCCACGTAGATGAATTTGTGGTCCTATAAACATTTTTCACATCGAATGTTAGTCAAAGATTTAACGACACAACCGCAAAGAAATAGGGTTGAATTAACTTGGTTGTTACTGGATCAATTGAAGGATAAATGGAAAAGATCTTTAAGTTATTAGTTCTTGTAATAGATTATGTCGTAATTGATTATGTTGTAATGAGTTTCTCTTGATCTTAATTACTCTAAGTTTTGATACAAATATCGTGAAATACATTAAAAATGTTGAGAGTTAATGGAAAATGCTAGAATATATCACAGAAATGTTAGAAATATCACAACGATGTCGGCAGTATTTTTTTATTATCTCTGTGTATCTATATAATGCTTGGCCGACATGAGTGAATATATGACTGATGTTAAATAATAAAAAAAATGTAAGAGGCAGTAGAATTTTGTGCTAACATCTATTTCATGATCGAGTAATACATAATAAATAAACATTGAATGATACGAAAGCATCAATATTAAAGAATAAAAATGTAAAACTTTACGAGAAATCTATATACTTTTATTGTAGTTAAATCCAACTTATTTATGTTTGTAAAGATATGATGGTTTCTTGAAAGTTTAGAAGTTGTTGGTAGAGTTGCCAAAATATATGCAAAAAATCATAGAAATGATACATGAAAATTTATGAATTTTTTTTTAACAACGCTATTATTCTGTTAGAATTAATAAAATGCTGCATGATTATTGAAAATGTCAGCAAAATATGTATGTCAGTTTAAATGCATATTTTAAATAAAAACAAAATTAAAATTTTATTTTAAGATTTAATCGTGTTGTTAACATGATTGAATTTTTATTAATTCGTATCTTTTTTTCGTACTGATAGAGTAATGACCTAGAGCATCTAAAAAGGCTTGAACCCCACCCTCAAACTTTTGACTGACGTGGGTGAAAATTAGACCCCATGCACCTGCCTTAGTTACTTTCCATTTAAGGCAACAAATATAAGAATTTGCATCACTAAAATCCATTCAATGATTGAATAACTATCCATAAAAATGTAAAAGCATTACGTGTAATAATAATAAAGAAAATTCTAGAAAAATGTTTAAAATGTTGTTCTCTTAATTTCAGTAATACAAGAGAATCAAAGAAATGCTAGAGAAATATTAAAAAATTTGTTAACATAATATAAGTAAGTCAGAAACATGATACATTATTATGTTTTTGTTACGTCGATTCGTCACCTAAGTTGCTTTAAAAACTTAGAAGTATTTTTTGGTGTAAGTATATAATTGTGATTTTAAAATCAATAAAATGCTAGAAAAAAAAAATTAAAATTCTGCTATATCTAAGAATGTTGTTAGAATCGATAAGATGGTAGATAAATAATCAAACTTTTATTCACCGAGTCTAACTTATTCATAACGTATGTCACACATATTATGTTAATAGAATCAATAAAATGTTAGAAAACTAATGAAAATGTTAGCAAAATAAGGGTTATTTTGCAAATGGCCCCCAACTTTGTGACCAGCTTCCTGCCTGGCCCCATACTTTAGCAAAAATACCCATATGACCCCATTTTCAGTTATCTTTAACTTTTCATTACTCTCTCTCTCTTTCATCTCATTTTCTCTCTCTGTCACATCATTTGAGCACGCCACATCATCGTCTTCACCGGTCGGCGACCTTCAAACTTTTTTTTTTTCTCTCTTCTCTCACTCTAAAAAAAAAAAATTAATTCTCTCCTCTCTCTCTCTCTCTCTAAACACTCCGGCGAAGGGAAACCTTTCGCCGGAGTGTTTAGAGAGAGAGAGAGAGGAGAGAATTAAAAATATATATATATATTTTTTAAAGAGAGATAAAAAAAAAGTTTGAAGGTCGGCGACCCCTGTCGGTGAAGACGATGATGTGGCGTGCTCAAATGATGTGGCAGAGAGAGAAAATGAGATGGAGGAGAGAGAGTAACGGAAAGTTAAAGATAACTGAAAAAGGGGACCATATGGGTATTTTTGCTAAAGTAGGGGGCCAGGCAGGAAGCTGGTCACAAAGTTGGGAGTCATTTGAGAAATAACCAGCAAAATAAATATCAGTTTACATTATGTTTTTTATGAAAATAAGATTACAGTGATGGAAAATTCAACTTCTTTTCTTACGAAAAAAAAAGTGATAGAGATATATATATGTTGTTGGAATTGAATAAATGTTTTAAGAAGATTTAAAATTTAACCAACTTATATATATATATATATATATATATATATATAATTTTCATAATGATTTTCAAGACAAACTAATTTGTAGAGATATAAACATTGTAAGAACATAGAGAGAGAAAGAGATAGAGAAGCGAATTTCATTTTTAAGACAAGAACGTCTAATTTGGTATGTCGGTCTTAGCAACTACAAATAAAGGAACATAAAGGACTAAATTTATAAAGTATTAAGTTTACCCCTAGAAACTTTTGGTTTACTGTAGGAATATCTATATAATAAAATAGGTGGAAACATGCTGACCGGGACAAACACTTGGATAAATCCAGCCGTCCAATACACGTCAGCACTCTCATCCACCACCGGATTGAGTGACTCATCCCACCTTGTAGCAATGCATCTTTTCGACATCTCACTTCATCACGGACAGACACACCTCTCGGTCGTGTCTCTTCTCAATTCTCTCCATAAAAACCCCGTGCTTCATAATTTCTTCCAAAAATCGATTGGCTCCAGAATTTGATATAGAATTTCATATTATACAGTAGACAAGGTCAGTTTTTGTATCAACCATTGTTATGTTCTTTCAATTTCATTTTCGGTTTCTTGATTTTTATGCTTCTTCGTTTGGGGTTTCAGTCGATCTCTTATCCGAATCTGTTTGTGCTACATCAATTGGGGATTCGGTAGGCGCCAGGAAGGTTAGTTTTCTGTTCTCTTCATCGTTAGAGAAATCTTTGATTTTGTAGCAAGGTCAGTTTTTGTATCAATTGGTTTTCTGATCTCTTCATCGTTAGAGAAATCAGGAAGGTCAGTTTTTGTATCAACCATTGTTATGTTCTTTCAATCATCGTTAAAGAGACTGAAATCATAATAATTGCATTAAGGAAAAATAGGAAGAAGTTAGTGGATTGTCTATGTGAATTTTGTGCAGACCACATGTTTGGTGAAATGTCTGTGTGATTTTTTTTCCTGGTTTCCATTACAGTTTGAAGTTAGGGGTAACATGATTTGTTCTCTAACTTAGTTGGAATTGACATGAAATCTGTTGGTCATAGGCTATAGCCTAAATGGTAAGGAGAGTGGAGAATGACTAAAGTCCATTATAGCCTTTGGATATTATGCAGATATGCTTATATTTTACAGCCTAAATGGTTGGCCACCCTTCTGGCAATAACTCAAGCGATCAAGCAGATTGTAGTTTCTAATATTTTCTCTTCACTGTTTTGAGGTTCTTTTCTATGCATTATTGTTTCTAATATCCGATAAGTTCATCTATCAAATGTCATAACATAATGATGTTTGGTGAGGTTTATGCGGTTGTTGTGTTCGTAATCCGTCCATTGACATAAGATTTAGGTTTATGGGGTTACTTTCTTCCTAATCCGCCCATTGACATAAGATTTAATGATTGTATTTATTGGGTCATTACGGATAGATTTTGTATTTTCACTGGCATCTTTTACAAGTTTGATCAGAGTCGTCGATTTGTAGTATCCTTCTTGCGTGTGATGCTTCTGTATGGTTGTACATAATCCATAAAACCAAAACTTTAGGTAAAAAAGAATTTCTGGTTAATATCCGAGTCAACTAACAGTAGAAGATATAAAACTTTGTTGTGCCAATTCATTAAAGATAGATGTTAGAACATGTGGTGTTGGTCATTGAATGAGTACGTTGTCACTCCCTAAATTGATGTCTTCATCTCTGAGCGGGTAAGTCTTTCTATGCCAAGGAATCAGATGATGTGTTTTTTTCAATTCTAAATCGGTTTTACTTCTCATTAACAAAATATTAAGGCATCGTTTCATCGGCTGACAGGATGGCCTAATATCCGAGACAACTATTTAGTTATTGAGTAACAAAATTCAATATGAAATCATATAATAGCAGGTCTTGCAAATTCAATATCCGGCGCATTTGCCCTGTGAATGGTGCATGACCAATTTGGAAACTACATTACCCAAGTATGAAATAAAGGGATGGAAATGTTAAACCGTTGCGCTGTTTATGGTTTGTGTTATCATGGTCCTTCACTCATGAAATATATATATGCATATATAAGTGTTTTCATGGTTCTTCTGTCTCATATAGAAACTAATATTTCTACTATCTCATTTAGGCATGTAAACAGAAGTACTTGACACTTTTTTACACAAAACCAAGCCATATAGTTGTCTTAAGTCAAAATAAAAAACACCTCATCAAGCTAGGTTGTAACTGTCATTGAATGGGTACCTTGTCAGTCCCTAAATTGATGTCTTCTTCTCTAAGTGGGTAAGTTGTTTTGTGCCAACAAATCAGATGATGTGTGTTTTTCACTTCTTAATCGGTGTTATTTCTCATTAACAAAATATTAGGGCATCATTTCATAGGCTGACAGGATGGTCTAATATGACGAACAGATTGTAGTTTCCGTCTTGGTAGCACGCCTCGGATTCTACTACTTAGTGGTTCCGACCAATCACTTCAAACAGTAATCTTCATTACTTGCTTCATATTTTGGTGGGTCTTAAACAGGAAAAGCTAAGGATCACAATTGTGAAAATTAGCTTTTGGTCTTATCATTAGATTTCACGCTTCACGTGCAGTTTGGTGGAGCATTTACTTAGACAAAAATAATTGTTGTTAAGAGTATTTCTTTGTCTTTTTTCCCCGGCACGCATCTAAAATGAAGTTCATACTGGATTTTACTTTCGCACGACTGCAATGTGATTGTGTTTTGCAAACAAACATTTCAGGGAGTTTCCTTGCTGGGGTCACTAAGGAAGTTTTGTTTGATCTTGGAGGAAGCAAATACCGGGTATTTTCAACTACATTTTTACCATTTCTTGCACCGGAAATTCTCTTCTTTATTAGAGAGTAAAATTTAACTCTCAGTAGGATAGGATAGGGGTACCAAGATTAACATTGGAAAAAATAGGGGATTAGAAAAAACTTTATAGTTTGCCTCTTTTCACTATAGCCATGATGACAACTTAACAGGTAGAATTGTAAAGTAAGGCAACTAAATGCTCCCGAAACACTTAAAAAACCAATTAATGTCTGGGTTTATGTTGCTGTTGTTTGGTTTGTTGAAATGCCTCACGAAGTTTTGGTTATCGATTCTGATTAGTTTAGTAAGTTTTGGTTATTGACCCCTGTATAAATACTCCAAGCAAATACCAGGTATTTTCAACTACATTTTTACCCTTACTTGTACCGGCCTCTTTTCACAACAGCCATGATAACAACTTAACAGGTCGATTTGTAAAGTAAGGTAACTAAATGCTCCCGAAACACTTTAAAATCCAATTAATGCCTGGGTTTATGTTGTTGTTGTTTGGTTTGTTGAAATGCCTCACGAAGTTTTGGTTATTGATTCTGATTAGTTTAGTAAGTTCTGGTTATTGACCCCAGTATAAATAGTGTGACATAATCAGAAGAATGCCAGAGAGTTTAAATAAAATAACATCACCTCTCGCATTAGAAAAAGAATGATTTTCAGCAGTCTTGTTATGTCACATGTATACATAGTTTAACTATACTTAAGCAAACTTAAAGTGAGACTCATTTGAAAGTAACTTTGTGCTTACTAATTATTTATTCTTGCAATTATCCAGGTGTCCATCGGCTTTCGGAATCTTTGTTGTTACATTTCAACTCCAGTCGGTGAGTTTGTTGTTTCTATCTTTTCTTCCCCATTACTTGCATTGATGTAGTAAACATTTTTTCCTTCTGCTAAATATACATGCTACACAAACCTATTGTCCAAACTGTACCTTTCCAGACCATAGTTGTGTTTTCGTACTTCTTATCCTGTGAAGTAGGCCATCAAGTTCTTACAAAACCTCTTTATGTTCGATGTAGAGGTATTGGTACCTTGGGATCTCCGACAACAAGTTTTTTTGCACGTTCACAATGATTTCAAGAGAACGAAAAAGCATTACACATATGCGACCCTGTTTTGCCAAAGAAAGCAACATGTCCCATGGAAAGAGGAAAGCAGATGAGCTTGAGACAGAAGTCGGGTCTTTACCGTCTATTAATTGGGCGTCCTCACATTTGACATCAGTTGCTTCGTCACCATCCATTAGGCCTCCATCCCCTACATTGTCGTCCTCATCTTCATCATCAGTTAATCGACCTTCATCTCCACTATGTAGTATAACTCCACCCCAATGTTTGCGGCCAACGCCTCAAACTTATGACTACTTTCGTTGTCCGCCTTGCCCCAAATGCCTTACATCCTGTCATGATATCCGAAGCTTCAAAGGGGTTAGTATGACGTACATGGTGATATGTTGCAAAAAATGTCAAAAGAAGTACACCATAATAAGTCGGAATGTGAAGACTCGAAAACTTAGCTACTCTACAAAACCATTATCGCCTTCAAATTAGTTATGATGTTTTTAACAATAAATGGAATAATAATCTTCTGTGTTTGTATTTTTTAAATAAAATGTTATTGTTAACTAAAACTTCTGTAACGTTTATGCCATTGCTTTACAATTATATTATTATTTGTTTCCCTTTTTAAACCTTTTTATAGTCATCTATTACATTGAAAATGCAATCACCTACCAATTCTTTGTCATTGTTTCATCCCGGAATATGTCGTATGAGATTGTTGACAACTACGATCATCAGACCTGGAAAACAAATTTACGTTTGCAAACCCAATTACACTGGTATTATTATATTCCCCTTCCTAGATATTGTGTAAGCTACTCATGTACGAATGACTGACTTTATGTTCTTTATTCACTTATTGTTTTCTGTAGAATAAACAAAGTTGGTTTTCTTAGTAACTACCTTTTACAAAGGCTGAGGTATGTTTTATTCTCTTTCTCATCATGCATGATATACATAATCTATATATGAATATGTTGGGTGAATCATGTTAGATGAATTATTACTATAATTTGAAATGTTGATCCCTTCCATGTAGTTTTTTGAACCAACCAAAACTATTTATTTACTCTTTCACAGTAACCTAATATTCACTTACATTGTTGTGACTAATATAAAATAAATACAATCATATGAAATGTTCATCGCTCTCCATGTTGTTTTATAACAAACAAAAACTACTCATTGGTTTGGTTACAACAACCCCCAATTTTCACTTAGTCAGAAGGATTATGGAGTGCTATGTTCTTTGATGGATTTAGCACACTAGGGTTTTGACTAACATTACCCGTGCTTATATTTTATAATTAATCATAGTCAATGTTATGTAGACAATGAAGAGGAAATATGTTTCGGATCATAACCAAGATTTGGATTCTGTTAAGAAGGGAACTTCTTCAAAAGAGTTACAGATTAAAGACTTGAGTCCTTACCTGAAAAGGTGGACGGTGAAAGTTAGAGTGACAACGAAAGGTCCGCTCAGAACTTACGCAAATGCTCGGGGAATAGGGAAATTATTTTCATTCGACGTGCTTGATTCCGAATGTGGGGAATCACATGTTACGTGTTTTAACGATGTAGCTGATAAGTTCTACACTGATATTGAAGTTGACAGCGTGTATTTGATATCTAATGACGTGTTGAAACCCGCTTCGAAGACCTTTAATTACCTTCGGAACAATTACGAGTTACACCTAGAAAAGTACACGAGGGTTCAAAAGTGTCTAGAGGATGATGCGTCTATACCTAGACATCATTTCAAGTACATACCGATTGGTGTGATTGAAACTCTGCCACCTAATTCATTTGTTGATATAATTGGGGTTGTTTCATCCATAAATGCGACTAAACCTGTAGCGAAGAAGGATGGTTCTCAGACGCAAAAAAGGGCTATATGGTTAAAAGATAAGTCTGGCTATAATGTAGAACTTACCCTTTGGGGTAATAGCTGCGAGGAGGAAGGTCAGAAGATCAATCAAATGGTTAATTCTGGAGTGTTTCCTGTTCTGTCCGTGAAGTCGGGAAGAATCTGCGATTTCAATGGAAAATCAGTAGGAATGCTCCCATCAACTCAGTTGTTTGTAGACCCAAATCTTCCTGAGGCGCACGAATTACAAAATTGGGTTGCCGCGACAGGAAACCATGCACCTTCGATCTCAGTATCTAAGTATTTCTCAGGTACATTGAATTCACGTCGTACCCATATATCCAAAATTGAAGGCGACCAACTTGGAACCTCTGATAAACCCGACTTCATCAATGTTTGTGCCACAATTTCGTCCATCAAAACTGACAAATTTGGCTATAATGCTTGCCCATTAATGGATGGGGCTCGCCAGTGCAACAAGAAGGTCATTTTGAACGACGACTGTCAATGGCATTGCCCCAAATGTGATAAAACATTTTTCGGTTGCAACTACAGGTACATCCTACAGTTAAATCTACAGGATCTTTCTGGTGCTACAGACGCAATTGCATTTCAGGAAGCTGGTTAGGAGATTATGGGTATATCAGCAGAAGCTTTGTATAATTTGAAAGAAGATGATGAAGAAAAGTTCAATGACACTATCAATAGTGTTATTTCAATACATTACATCTTCAACCTTGAAGTGAAAGAAGAAACTTACAATTATAATAAACATTTAAAGGTGGTAGTTGTGAAGGCGGCAAAATTAAATTATGCTGCAAAGTCCAAGTTTCTTCTTTATTCAATGGATGCTATCGTTGCCGAGCAAAAAACTACTGAATCAAGTTAATTTGTATTAGTAGTTTACGTTATGATAGAAATTTGCATTTTATTATTATGAACATCGTGTCTTTTGTTCACAACATTTTTAAATTTATATATATATATATATATATATATATATATATCAAAGGCATTTGGTAATTTGGGTAATTGATGTTTCACTCTAAAATTTACCTTCGTCTGAATTATCCTTTTGATAATTTAAGACGGCGCAATTTTCGTACGGTTCATACTTTGTGCATTTAATCATGAAAATGGATAGTTGTTCTCCTCACTTAACTTCGCATATCAAGTGTGACGATTTTCAGCCTTACTATTTTTTCATCAATCTAACAGTTGTTTGTTTACTAATGGTATGCGTTTTTCCAAGGTTATGGTTTCAAAGTAATTCTATTTTGCTGCAGTTACGTTTCGTTCAACTATACTTTCTTGAAGCACGTCAAACATAACACCTAGGCAAATGGCAAACATTGAGAATATTGCGTCACAGACCACAATAAGTCCACAAATCAATATTCATTCGATACTAATTTATTCGTGTAACCCTTTGTTAAGGTAATCACTCCTTATATATGTGTCATTGAAAAGGCACGGATATTAGCTCAGCGCCTCAGACGTGAGAGGGAACGTTCATCGCGTTTGCTGCCACATATTTCAGCGATAGTTAATGCACCTTTATCACCTTCTTTGGATGTACGCTTTTATACATTAGTCTCATTTTTGCGCACAAATATTTATTTAATACATTTCAACTAATAAATTTATTGACAATATATAACGGGCGTGCAGCTCAAAGCATGCGCCGTCAGAATGAAAAGGTGACACGTCAACAAAATGCAGAAACGGTAGCAAATCAGTCTCAGGCATGTCAATTAAATATTACTCCTTTTACAATTATAAATTTTTAGCATTTAAATTTAGAATGCATCCACGATATATAATATGTAGCAGTACACTGAACGTTAATTAGTAGTGCATTTAATTTAGATTTCTTAGATTTAGGTACGAAAACAAATGCATAATGTTGTCATAAAAGTCGCGTCGCAATTACTTTGGAATGTCCATAATAGATATTTAAATCTATCTCAAAACTCATGCAACTATATATATTCGCTTTAATAGGCTTTCATCACTGTAAATGAGCATGGGCATAGGGCTAAGCGTCGAAGGTTTATTTCTAGCAATTATGAGGAAGGTGAATCATCGACCCGCTCTCAGAATACAGTCGTCAATACGATCCGTGCATCCACCCCACCACTACCTTCTTTCGTGGAAAGCATGCCTTTTGTGATGTTGGAACGTCATTCCCTTGGATTAATGGACGTTGAGTGCCCCCATTGTAAAGCACTTCATAGGTTTAATGAAAAGTTAGTGAACTCTCGTACAAGTTGTCCATTATTTGGGACGTGTTGTTTGCAGGGGAAAATTAGACTACCCCAACTGCGCGAACCCCCTTTATCGTTAAGAGCCTTGTATGATGGTACTGACGCCAAATCTAAAGCTTTCCGATGTAATATTATACGCTACAACACGTCAAATGCTTTCACAAGTCTTGGATGCAATTTAGAACGCAGAATTTTCAGTGGACAAGGTCCTATCTCATTCACTATACATGGTGAATTGCGTCACAGAACCGGGTGCCTCATACCAGAGCCAGGAACAACTCCATCTTATGCGCAACTTTATATTTATGATCCATCTATTGCTTTAAACATTCGTGGTCGAAGAAATGATGACTTAGATGTTTCAATTCTCCGCATTATCCAGGAAACTTTGAAGGAACATAATCTGTTTTTACCAATTTATCGTCAGGCTCACGAAATTTTAATGCAGTTGAATTGCCCAGACAAAGATATACCAGTTAGTCTGCACTATAGCCCGTCAACCGACAGACGCCGCTATAATCTACCTACAACTGAAGAAATTGCTGTAATAATCCCTGGAGATGGCACTGAAGTAATTTCATCCCGTGATATAATCTTACACTTGAATGGTGGTACTAAATTGATAAGAATATCTGACTATCATCTTGCTTATTTGCCGCTCCATTATGTTTTGCTCTTTCCGTATGGTGAGTTAGGATGGGAGCCAGAACTAAAACAGTGGGATACAAATTTAAACCGAGTGAGCAGAAAATGCCTCACTCAAATGCAATTCTACAGCCATCGTCTATTCCAGCGTCCTGATGAATATTCAACTATATTAAGGGGATGTAATTTATTCCAAGAGTTTTTGGTAGATGCATGGGCCTCAACTGAGCAGAACCGCTTAAATTATATTAGACTTCATCAAAGTCAGTTGTGTTCAGAACTATATAGCGGTCTCGCAGATATTAGAAGTGCTGGGTTACGTCCCGATCAAATAGGTCGTAGATTTATCTTGCCATCTTCCTTCACAGGTAGTAGTAGACATTTGTTTGAGATATATCAAGATTCTATGGCAATCACACGTTACCATAGTCATCCAGATATTTTCTTAACAATGACTGCAAACCCCAAATGGCCAGAAATAACAGAGGCATTATTACCAAATCAAACAGTGATTGATCGACCTGATTTAGTTGCTCGTGTATTTGAGTTAAAGCGCAAAAAAATTAATGAGTGTAATTAATAAGGATGGTTTATTCGAGAAAGCAGTTGCTCATGTTTACACAATAGAGTTTCAGAAACGTGGATTGCCTCATATGCACGCTCTCATCTTCCTTCAACAACAAGACAAAATTCACACACCAACTCAGGTTGATAAATTCATTTGTGCAGAATTTCCTGATCCAGATAACCATCCTCAACTTTTTGATACAGTAAAAAATTGTATGGTACACGGTCCGTGTGGTCTACGGCGTCCTACATCGCCGTGTATGATAAACGGAAAATGCTCTAAAAGTTACCCCCGTGCGTATGTGGACAAAACAACTATAGGGGAAGATGGATACCCATTATATCGCCGTCGTAGTGATGGTCGTGCTTTCTTTGTCAGGGGTCATTTTGTTGATAATAGGGATGTTGTTCCTTATAATCCTCACCTTTCCAAGTTATTTGATTGCCACATTAATGTGGAAGTTTGTGCAAGTGTACGGTGTGTTAAATATATTAACAAATATATTGTCAAAGGAGGTGATCGTGCTACAATAGTTGTAGGTGCAGTAGATGAAATTCAACAATATTTAGACTCTCGATATATTGCGCCACCGGAGGCGGCATGAAGGTTATTCGGTTTTTTACTACATGAAGAATATCCATCTGCTGTGAGGTTGGTTGTGCATTTACCCGACATGCATCATGTGATTTTCCAACCTATGGATAATCCAGATGTCGTTCAATATAAAGCTGCTAACGAAATTTCTACTTTAATGACCTTTTTCTTCTGGTGTGAGATGGATCAAATTGCAAGAAATTACACTTATCAAGAATTTCCACAATACTATGTTTGGGACAAACAATCTAAGTTGTGGATTAGACGGAAAAAAAGTTTTTCAATAGGAAGAATGTATTTTGTTAATCCAAATGAAGGGGAAAGATTTTATTTACGTTTATTGTTACTTGTTGTGAAAGGCCCGGTGTCATTTGAATCATTGCGTACTTTAAATGGGATGTTGTATGACACATTCAAATCAGCATGTGTTGCCCGTGGACTTTTAGAAGATGATGGTGAATGGGTGTTATGTCTCGAGGAAGCATCGAATATAAATACAGGTTATCAATTAAGGAGACTGTTTGCTATCATTTTGTTAGAATGTAACCCGCTAAATCCATCTTCTTTATGGGATAGGTTTGCACTTAACATTTGTGATGATCTTGCACATCAACTTCGTACTACACGAGGTATCACAGAACCGACAAACTCTCAAATACGAGATTTTGGATTACACCTCCTTAACGAAATCTTATTAGAGTATGGTAAGACTCTAAAAGACGATTTCCCATCTATGCCTCAATCGCATCTACAATGGCATCGAATTTCAGGCAATCGTTTTATGTGGGAGCACCTGCAACTACAAACATCAATCAATGAAATTGAATTGACTTCAAAAGTTAATCTTCTCAATAGTGAACAAAGACACGCTTTTGAGTCTATTATTCAATCTGTTAGTAACAATGAAGGATTATTATTTTTTCTCAACAGTGGTGCTGGAACAGGAAAAACCTTTTTGTACAATACAATTGCAGCAACATGTCGAAAAAATGGCAATATTGTTATTACTGTCGCTTCATCTGGTATTGCCTCATTACTATTGGTTGGAGGGAGAACAGCTCATTCAACTTTTCGTATTCCTCTAGATGTGCATGAAGACTCTGTTTGTAACATTGGTAAGCAAACATCGCTTGCTGATTTATTCCGAGCTTCAAAATTGATTATATGGGATGAGGTCCCAATGCAACACAAATATTGCGTTGAGGCTGTTGATCGTTCCCTCCAAGATATTCGTAATAACAATAAGCCCTTTGGTGGATTGACTGTTGTACTTGGTGGCGACTTCCGTCAAATACTTCCCGTTATACCAAAGGGAGTCCTCGAGCAAATAGTAGGAGCCTCATTAAGGAGATCATTTCTTTGGATCAACATTAAGGTGTTCACTTTATCACAAAACATGCGTCTCCAATCAGATGATGCCGATAATCACATGTTTCGAACTTTCCTTCAACAAGTATGTTCTTTACCTCATTTCTATAATGTGTTTGTTGCCATTTCTTTTTAAAATTTACACATGTTTACATCCAAGTAATATTTTATATAACGCATATTTTACTTTCTTTTGTAGGTAGGAAAAAATGAGTCAGAAAACTTTTTGTTACCTTCTTACCTTCTTAGATGTCATACTCTAGAAGAACTCATAAATGAAATTTATCCTGAGTTAAATTTGGTTCAAAATCTTACGGCCAATTATCTTACAGAACGAATCATTTTGTCTGCACCGAATGAAGATGTCTCATCTATAAATATATCAGCTTTAAGCATAACTCCAGGTGAAATGATCACTTACCTAGCTGCTGACAAATTGGATGAAACTGAAGATAACAACTACTCTTTTAATGCTAGCTACCCAACCGAGTTACTCAACTCGCTTAATCCTTCAGGATTGCCACCATTCAAGTTGCAAATAAAAGTCGGTTGTCCAATTATGTTGCTAAGGAATCTTTCTTCTAAAGATGGACTATACAATGGGACTAGATTGATGGTTGTCAACTGTGTAACGCGAGTTCTAGAAGCTTAAATCCTAACTGGCGATAAACGTGGTAACACAGTATTTATTTCTAGAATCTCTTTATCGCCAAGTTCTTCTGAATTGACATTCACTTCACAAGGCGTCAGTTTCCTGTTCGATTAGCTTATGCAATGACAATAAACAAGTCTCAGGGCCAGTCAGTCACACATGTGGGAATTGATCTGCGGTCTCCAGTATTTAGTCACGGACAGTTATACGTAGCTCTGTCTAGGTGCACTAACAGCAAGAGGGTTCATATATTATTGCCTGAACAATCTCCTTTCTTTAGTACAACTAATGTTGTTTACAATGAAGTTTTATTATAATTATATTATGTATTACAAAATAATTCTTTACTTCACCTCTAACATCATTAGGTAATAATATTAAATATTAAACTTTCCCTCTTTACTAGAGAGCAGAAAATCCGTGTTTCATCTTGCTAAGGACTGATTCAGAAGTTTTTGATGGATTACAAAATGCATTTTCGTTGTCATGCATCTTCGACTACTATCCATAATTGTTGTTGAAGGTAATGTTTACTAATATTGAACTTTGTACTTTCTATTACATCTTGCTTTTGGAATTTCTTGGAAATGCCTCCGCATATACACACGTCGTGAATAACGATCAACCCCCTATGCATCTAGGTTTCATTGATATTAAGAAGATGCACTATTTATAATTCCTCATTCATCTAACCTACAGATGAATTCTCTTTGATTATTCACGTCCTCCAATGCAAAATTATTTTGTTGATGTATTATATGTAACTTCCAGCTATCCCAAGGTGTAGTGATATTACATTGTTATCACTCAAATTAAAATTTTCTATTCTAAAGTTTCAGGGGGAGAGGTAGCTTTAAATTTAACCTGGTCATATGAGGGGAACTACAAACACCGCTCTCCGAATGAGAAGTTAACGAGCGGGTTTCCAAAACAAGTCTCCTGCCTCTTTTCGGTAGTTGCTTCTCTTGGGGGCTAGCTATAGTTTCACTCAAGTAAAAATGAACTTTAAGATGTTTCACTTGCTTAGATAGTGTTTCATTAAATGTCAATATGAAACTGAAATGGTTTTGTGTTGCTTAAAAAGTGTACTGTAGATCAATTTCGGTTTTTCGTTCTTTTGGGTGTGAGTTGTTAACGATTTAGAAATTAGAACTGCAGCCCCATTACTCTGTGTTTAATTAATGATATTAGTTCATGCTGGAATTGCCTGGAAATGATAACTCTTGGTGAAGGAACATCCAATCGCTTATATATGTCCAATTGTTTATAAAGATGGAATGGAAAGAGTAAGAGTAAGAGAAGCAAAAACCCAACTTGCTACTAACCTTCTCTAATTGGCTGCAAATATATCATTATTCGGCTTATTTTTAGTCTCACCAGTGAGGTTGCCATCTCGAAGGTACATTCATTTTCTTTGTATCTTTACTCGTCTACATTTAAATGTTTATTACTTATAAAGTTCCTCCAATTTCATTGTGAATGGTTTAAGAACTTTAAACTTTGATTAAAAAGTTTCGTACTGATGTTTCTCTTGCTTGCATAGTGTTTGATTCAATGTCAATGTGAAACTGAAATTGTTTTGTCTTTCTTACAAAGTTTAATGTCTTCACATTCTCAAAGACTCAAAAGATCCCCAGGGTATCCTCTGAAATGAACCTGTTTAAAAATTTTATTAGTTTAACAAATAAGAAATGGTAGCATATGGCATACCGATTTTAGAGTTTAGACTACAGGCTCCCTCTAAAGGTATGCACAAATATAACATTGAGGCAAGTGAAAACCAGATACAAAGTTTACCAGTTCATAGTGCAGAGGAAAGAAGTTGTTTCAGTTCATAGACGTCAAAAATATGAAGTCCACTCAAAGCAGATGTAACCATTGATTCAAGATCATTTCCTGGTGTAAGACGGTAACCATTGATTCAAGATCATTTCCTGGTGTAAGACGGAGAAAAGCTTTTACGGCGTAAATATGACCTGGACGATCAACTTCTCGCATTTAGATATCCCCTGAATAAAGAAATAAAACTATGGAACGAAATCCTTTTATCTTAATATAAAACAAATATAATGGTAGTAACGGAGTACCATATTACCATGCTTTTTATCATGAGAACAACTGCTTAATTGAAGCTTTGAACTTCATTGTGCATGAAGTTTTGGGTAATTTAGGTGTTGAGTTTGGGGCTTGGTTTAATTTGGTTAAGAATTGAGTTGCAGAAATAAATTCCGAGATTCAAGAATTGACTTGCTTTAGCTAAAGTTTTCTGAAATTCATTTCGTACCCTCTGAATGGTTGCTATATTTCAGTGTTTGGAAGATAGGATGAATTATTTTCGTTTTTGTTGGCATTCTTGCATTAGAAATCTCAACAGGAAGGCGGGGTCTTATCAGTCTTAGTGGTCCTTATGGTTTAACACATGGTTGAAATATCTTTCGAGTATCAATCGGGCCGATAATCATGGCGTGATGAGAAGCACAAATTTGGCATTTCCCGTCATAAACACAACCGGAGTAATAAAATAGTTATAGTCCCACATTGAGCAATTGTTTAATGTGAGGCTATAACTATTCTAATACAAAGGTAAGAAAAACTCAATATTTCTGCTTCAAATTTCTGCTTATCCGTTTAGTTAAAAAAATAACATCAATAATGCAACCCAAAACTGAGGCACAAATAAGGTATATATGAAGCCAAATGATTGTTGAAAAGGAAATTTTTGTAAGTATTGAAATTGATCCCATGAATATTCTTGATGACTTTGGTTGTTACAAAAAAATGTTTTTAGTGGATGGTAACCAACTTGCAGAAAAATATGAAAAATATGTTCCTTTTTATTAATGAGAAAATGATGTATGCAGATATGCCAAAGGGAGTTATCATCATACGAGAACCCACAACTATGAATACCTTATTTAGCTGTCTTTGGTTCAACATGTTTAACTTCTTCAAAGATCAGGTGGTGTATTTAAATTCATCATGTTCCCTAACTGTGAGTATGCCTCACTCTTTATAGTGTTGGGTAATACTAGAGAACAGTCTTTTATTGAATGGGTTAATTGCTTGGGAGGGACTTGAACATAATAGAGCACATCATTGAAAGACAGTATAGGTGGTTAGAGAAGGATCAAACCTCTAGACTTTTATTTCCAAAACCTTACGGTACTTCGTAGTGGTGTTAGTTGGAGTTAAATGAACATTGGAAAGATCTTTCAATGGAGCTCATTTGCAAATACTCTCGAGTACTGATCAGGCAACAAAGTGTAACAATAGAAAATGGAAACAATGGGTAGTTATGTTATCTTTGTCTCTTTCCATCAAAGTTGACTGTGTTTCGACTATTTTCTATGAAAATTAAATTATAATATCTATGTTTGTTGACTTCCATCCTCTCAAGTAGTTCTTTATCTTACTTGAAAATTTACGTCATTTTTAAAACATTTCATATTTTAGCTCTTCCTCTGAAAAAAAATCTCAACCTCATGTTCGCCGTTTATATATGTTCAACTGCGTTGAGTGTTTCAAGATAGTATTATAAAAAGGCAATAATGGAAAAAAAGACTTGAATGATAGAGTCTACCAAAAAATACACTTCTGAATTTATTTTCCATTATATGTTTTATTTTGATCTTATGGTATTTATTGATTTATGAGTCGATATATGACTAAACCCTCCATATATTTAGACCTTACACTCAAAAATTCTATTTAAAAGTGTTATGTAGACATTTGATACGAAAAAGTTTGTTTAGTACAATTTTCAGTCTGACCCTACATCAATTCTTGGCTTTTAACCTGCTTTTCGAACGGTTAAAGTTGTGGAAAAATCTGAACAAAATAAAGATTTGAATCTAGTGATATTTGCTTAAAAAAATATATTGCCTTGTGAAGTTCTTTGTTGTTTAGTTGAGGATCCTTGTGAAGTTCTTGAAATAGAAAAGCAAACAAGAATTTTGTTACATCTGGCTTGAAATATTCAACTACAGTTTTTGAAAAGTTCTTGAAAAGGAAAGCGAACAAGCATTTTGTCACATCTGGCTTGAAATATTCAACTACCGTCTTTGAAATGTTCTCCATGCTGACAAGTTCCTATTTTGAGATTGAAGTTTATGACATTTCATTTTGAACGGCTAATACATACTGAGAGATTTTGATGCTGGGGAACCTATGTTTTGCGCTCAAGAATGACATTGTTTATTTGTTTCATATGTGGAAATGCATCATGATTTATGAATCTCATCCCCATAAGGTGTGAGTTTGTGATTCTCTTCTTTTAAAATCATCGATCAATTAATCTATTACAATCAATCTTTGTCAATCCTGCTCCTTGCCAAACCATATAGTAAATTATTGTGATTACATGAACCATATTACCTGATATCAGACTCCACTTGAGTTGCCGACAACATCACATATTAGTGTCAAAGTCTTATATATTCAATCAGATCAAAAATCAATATGAATCCTAATTGAACCCTATGTAATAAATCCGAGGAGTTCTTTTGAATAGTTGGAATCAAATCAAATCCCATGATTCCTCTCAACAACAACAACCCAAGCTCGTTTTATCTTACCAACTGTTTAAGATTATTGTTTACACAGTATTTCGCCGTTCAATCTTGTTTGCAACAAAAAGATAACCCTACATTTTTTTGCATGTAATTTCTCTCCCTCAAAACACATGCCGCTTCTATCTATCTGTACTATTTGTCTGACCAACGATTAATATTCATATTGTTCTATTCTTTTTATAAGTTATAGCATGACAGCAAGCGGTGTGCTAACTTAGTTCTCTATCCCTTTTGTTAGGGTCACATGAGATCTACCTAAACAAGAGTGGCATATGGTTCTATTCAGAAACCTTATCTAAAATTCGTCATGTCAAGTTTCACCGCCTCTAAATGTTGTGCAAATACACAAGAAATCTTTTTTAAGGAAGCTCAAGTTGAATTGAAGTCCACACTAGATGAAGATAGACAGGTTCATGTTACGGAGACAGAGGCATCATCTTCTATATATTTCACGCATATGTGGATTTGCATATAGTGGCATGTATTACGAAACAACATAAATTTGTAAGGAAAAAAGACGATGGAGGATAAATAGATCAAAGAGAGAACAGAATGTGGATGCAACAAGTAAAAGCTATCAAATAATCACACTATTTATGTAATTCATTCGAACAAATGCATCCATAGCTAAAATTCGCAATCTGAACGCATAAATATGTATAGAATCTATGACAGTCTATACAAAGATATATTGTAAAATAAAAAGACTATCCCGGTAAGATATCATACCCTCAAATATGCGCTTCCTGTCCTCGAAGAAGCAAGTCACCGGAAGATGAACATTTGGAGCCTGAATCTGGTTTGGGTTCTTGATTGAGTTCTAAAGTTTGAAAGTCGGAGCACATCTAATGTGAAATGCAGCTAAGACCGCGACAAATCCCTAACCAGATCCCAAAGAGGACCAAGCACACAAGCAAATCAATAGCAAGAATTATTCGAACTGAGCGCCACCACATCCTACGAGCATGTTCCCGATTTGTTTTCATCCTTGAAGAACTTGAACTCTTTTGCAGTGAAACTCCTGACATCCCCATTCCTTGGTTATGCAACTCATTAGCTTCCACATCAATCTTGATCCCTCTCTCTGTAGACCGATGGTGTCCCTCGGAACTATTATGGACATCAACTACTCTTTCCTTCATCTTCTTCTTCTCTTGCTTACTAAGCTTTCCTAGTAGTGGCATCTTAGTAGATGAGGGTGCTTCGACTTGGCTATTCGAAGTACCCTCTAGTGATGGAAATGGGCTTGAATGTCGTTGTGATGACAGAGACTCGCCGATCAAGTTAGTACCTCGTGAGTGTGATAAATGCTCCAATGAGGATATCAAGCGAATAATAACGGGCGACATTTGTTCTTCGAGACAAATTGAATCTGAAATTGAAATATTTCCCCTCGAACCTTTTCTCGTGTTCCTTATAACCTTCTCAAATTCATCCTTAAAGTGTTGTAAGAATTGACGGACCCCTTGACTTTCATGACCCTCGTCTACAACTGTGAAATAAACATACCCATCCTCCATGAGAAACCCAAATGTTTTTTTCCGAATAGTCTGAAAATACCAAGTGTGGAAGGAAGGAGTTCTTTCCAAGCACATAGCAGCCAAGTTTTCAACTTCACTATCACCACAGCTATAAGAGTAGAGAACTCGACTCCCCTTCGAGACACAACAATAATAAACAATATTCCGTATCGAAGTCATTGTTTCAAAACCCTAATTTCAGAAACTAATTACCTCCACAAATCACTGATTCTTCGTTCTCCCCCAATATAACAATAACTTCTAGACTATGAAGATCTGAGAGGAGATACTCCTAACAAGTTCTTCAATCAGAAAGCTAAAAATTTGACAAACTTCAATTACTCCGTCCGTAATGGTATCGAAAACCAATAAAAGATGCCAACAAAATTCAAAAGCAAGATACTCGAAATCAAGAATAACATCAATCATATTTAGTTGATTTCATCACAACAATATATCAACTTATTCCTCTTGACTAGGGTTTCAATAACCTAAAAGAACCTCACTGAATTCTTCTTTTTTAGGGTTTCACAATCTGTAACAAAAACAAAACATCACCCACAAACTATAAGAAAATTTCCTATTTTCTATTGACAAATTCATTCTCAACTAACAGTTTATAGTTCAACAAAGAAAAAAAAGAAGTTAAAATTTGTAACAAATCAAACCAAGAAAAGAAAACCCTAATCAAGATAAAAATCTTGAAAAAGAAAGTACCTGATGATGATGATGATAACTCCTTCGTTTCTAGTCTGAAAGAGTCTATAGAAAACCGATTAGATATCTCCTTGACTCTCTCTCTCTCTCTCTCTCTATTCAAGTAAAAAAAGTTCAATGCTTCAGAAGAACTCTGAAATGGTAATACTGATATTACGTTTATACCCTCAATATTTAATGGATTGACGCTGGTTTTCTGTACGTGGCTTAAGGGTGTGTTTGTTTGTTTTTCTTTTTTTAATGGGATAAAGAGGTGTTTGAATTGGGATCCCCATTAGCCAGCCAGACGAGATTGGTCGAGAGCTTCACTCCAAAGAAAGCAGTTGAATTCAGATTTTCATTATACCTCCCGAGTCACGGGCTGCTAGATTTATCTAGTCTATGACATGATTTTAGTTGAGATTTTGTCACTGCTAGTTTTCTACTGCTCAGCTACAACTTGCATGTAGGATTAGGGTTCACCGTTCATGTGTCGCTTTCCTTTCTCGTTACCCTCAGACGTCTTTATTTTCTAATTGTTTTAGGGGAGCAATTTTGAGTCAACTTTTTTTGGTTTTTTTTCCAATCCCGCTAGGCTGCTACCACTTTTTTTCTACTTCCGTGATGGTAGTTTTTTTGTTGAAACTTTCATTAATTAAGAGAGAAAACTATTACAATACTTATTAATTAAAAAAGATGGAACATTCTTCCAACACTCAGATCTATTCTTCTTTCGAGCCCATTTAGCTAGCTTGTCTGCTTGGTCATTCAACTTTCTATTGGTGTAGCTGAATTGAACCCTTTCAAGCATGCTTTTAACTTCTCGGATTTTTTTGACGTGAGCTTGAGAGTGCCAATGTATTGTATGACGATTATCTTGGATATGGTTGATATCATCGCTTTCGATAATGATGCATCTATGATTATGCTCTTCAACCCAGCAGAGACCTTGTAAAATGGCTAGAGCTTCACCCTCTTCGCTATTCCTCGCTCTAGCATTGGACGCAAAAGCTTCAAGAAATTTGGAGTTCGCATTGTGTACTATAAGACCAATTCCAATATTCTCTTCTACGGAGATAAATGAGGCGTCAACATTTATTTTGATATAAGGATCTACTGG
>BEHA01000623.1:1091492-1116043 GCA_002897215.1 Eschscholzia californica subsp. californica | reverse complement strand
TTGCCATTTAGTTGTCTTGGAAGAATTAGTGTTAACCTTAACGATCGATTTTTCCGGAAAACTTTTGATATTGTTGATGACTGTTTTTTTTTTATGAGAATGTTGACGACTGTTTTAGTCTCTGTGATGATATTTTGGAAGCAGCTATCGCATCTCATTTTCCAAATGTTTCATAAAATCGTTGCAAAATGAGTACCATTTGGAGTGGTGCTATTTTGTGAGGAATCTTGCCATGAAAAGATCCAATCTGTTATAGATTTTATATTCTCTGAAATAACATTGAAGTAGAACCAAATATTTTTTGTCATAGCGTAATGAATATTTGACAAACAACAATTGCTGACAACTTTTAATTTTTTTCCTCGGAATATTTGTTCTCCTTCTTCTACCACCTTCGACCACCATTCTCTCTCTCTCTCTCAACTTTACATATACAATGCAGATAGATAATTCAAGATATTGCATATGCAGATTAAATGCCTTGTAAACATTTTAAGACATTGAGTTTATAAACAAAATGACTTGTGGATATTGTTGGAAACATCGAGTCTATAGACAAAATGATTTGTTTTCTTCAAGACATTAATCCTATAGACAAAATGTGTATGAGTATTAGACATTTTTCAGGTTATTTAATTTATAATTATTATCATATTTATTAAATGAAATTATATATCTTACCGTAATATTTCAAAACCATCTACAAACTTTTGTGGACTGTTGTGGCATTGAAAGACAACTATGTATATTCGTTATAATATTATTATAATCCCATCATATAAATTAATTAATTTTATTGATAATTCAATAATTATTAGGAGACTTTCATAGACATATGTTGACATTAATGTACAATTAGCGAATATTTTTATTATAATATTGTTATTATCTTAACATAAGCAATAAGATGTTTTTACTGATACTAGGGTATATCCCGTGGCCCAGGGACGAACAATTGTATCAATCAAACAGTCACCCGATTTTCCATACTTATTATTGATATATTCTGGATAATCTAAATGAATTATTTTATTGAGATTTCTTTTTTTAACCCTTGCAATTCATTTTCTTACATTAAATATTTTATTTCTAAGAAACACAGTTATTTTTTTCTTTAAATAAATTATCTTATTTCTAAAAAGGGCTAATTTTAAATTTTGAGAAGGGCTTCTATACAATATTTTTTATTAAAAAAGGATGCTATTTACATTATGTTATTATTTGAAACAATCTATTTTCACTTTTGGGATATTTAGTAAACGCCCCCCACTTATTTAGCAATATTAGGACTTCACCCCTAAAAACATTATCGTTCAGACGTTAACCCCCATTGCCCTTTTTCCGCCAAAATCTCGTTATTTAGTGGGCGTGCGAGTCACGTGCTTGTCATCGGACCAAAATACCCTCGTCCTAAGTTTTAGTATATGACCCTCATATATTTAGCTATATTAGGACTACACCCCCAACCAAAATAGTTTGGTTAGTTGTTGAAGGACAATCTGAAAATCGATTTAACATGGATGAATTTCTTCCTTAATTTTTTTTCTTTGATTGATTCTCCTTCTCCTTCTTCAATTTCTTCTACATTTATTCTAGAGTTCAATTCTTCTCTAGCAAAATCTTCTAAGATTTCATCTTTTCTTTGAAACCCATGTCTAAGCAATGGACAACTCCTTAAAACAGGACTAGAAGATTCAATATCAGATTTTTGTGAGAAACAATTATAAAACAGAGACTTTTGAAACCAATTACACCATTTTTGGGTACAACTACTACTAGTTGTTCTTCCATTCTTTTTCGGGTTCTGTTTGGTGGATGTTATAACTTGAACTTGACCCATACGAGTAATTTTATGGTACAACTACCTCGGACTGGTAAAGACATGATCCACGCTACCATCGGAAGGTATTAACTCGGGATAAACTATTCGAATGGACAAGGTATTTTGGTCGGGGGTGTAGTCCTAATATAGCTAAATAAATGGGGGTCATATACTAAAAATTAGGACAGGGGTATTTTGGTCCGATAACAAGCACGTGACTCGCACGCCCACTACATAACGAGATTTTGACGGAAAAAGAGGCAATAGGGGTTAACGCCTGAACGATAATGTTTTTAGGAGTGAAGTCCTAATATTGCTAAATAAGTGGGGGGCATTTACTAAATACCCCTTCACTTTTTAAAATAACTTGTTGGACATTAATGTTAGTGGACGTTGTTGTTATTATTATTATTATTATTTGTTAGGGTTTTTTAGTATATGACCCCCATTTATTTAGCTATATTAGGACTACACCCCTAAAAACATTTTCGTTTAGGCTAACCCCCAAAACCCATTTTACCGTCAAATAGCCGTTATGTGAGGGGCGTGCGGGTCACATGCTCGATCTCTGAACAAAATACCCCCGCCCAAATCCCACGGTTAGAAACATTTTTAGTATATGACCCCCATTTATTTAGCTATATTAGGACCACACCCAAACCAAAATACCATTTGGAGCTTCACAACCACCTATTTCTCAAGTATCTTCTTCCTCTCTGCAATCAACTTCACAACTTGCAATACATAGGGAAGGTTGTCTAACCTACTTTGGGAGGAAACCAACTAGACGTATTGGTCATGTGTTTAGGCCATCCAAGAACGTGATGGATTTTATACACGGGTTTTATATGTCACGGCAAGAATCGGTCGACTAACACTTGCTTCTGTTTTCCAACATATCCAAAGATTTCCAAATAAAAGTGAATGACATGTCTTGGTTTTGAGTTTTATAAAGGATGAGTTATGACCGTTGGAAGGGGTGAAGGGCAATCTGGGAATGATATTCTAACTGAAGGATATGTCCTTTTGGTGTGAAGGAATATCTTTCGACCAAGATGGCAATGCGTGCAATTTGACGGATAGGATAACAATGACCTTATACGGAGATCATCTAGTCCAGTCGAATTAGGGATCGTAATCACTTGGGTAATCCGCGGCTAACCTAGACCGGATCTTACAATGGGTTACACAAAGAGTGGTGGCTTGAACGGAGAGAATTGACTAGTGGGACCTTGACAATAAATGGATTAGATCCAGTCTGAAAGGCCAAAAAGATAGATAAAATCGGGTCAGAAAGGAAGGCCTGGAAAGGCTAAAAGAGTCGGCCATGTGATGGCCGACCAAGAGCAATAAGTTGGCCATGTGATGACCGGCTAGGGTGATTGGGACGGTCAGGTCAAGCTCATTAATGGGTACTCTGGCAACCTAGTGTTAGACATATTAGATGTCTAAGATTCCGCAAACAACATTAGGAGACACCATAACTTAACACCAACAACTACAAAAAAGGGGGATTAAATCAAGACCCTTCATCATGTTACTTACCTTCCAAAGTAGGTTAGGTAATCTTCCTTATTTACTACAGGTTGTTAAGTTGATGGCTGAGAGGAAGAAGATACTTGAGAAATAGGTGGTTGTGAAGCTCCAAGTGGTATTTTGGTCGGGGGTGTAGTCCTAATATAGCTAAATAAATTGGGGTCTTATACTAAAAATGTTTCTAACCGTGGGATTCAGACGGGGATATTTTGATCTGACATCGAGCATGTGACTCGCGCACCCCTCACATAACGGCCATTTGACGGAAAAATGGGCTTTGAGGGTTAACGCCTAAACGAAAATGTTTTAGGGGTATAGTCCTAATATAGCTAAATAAATGGGGGTCATATACTAAAAATGTTTCTAACCGTGGGATTCAGACGGGGATATTTTGGTCTGGGATCGAGCATGTGACTTGCACCCCCCTCACATAACGGCTATTTGACGGGAAAATGGACTTTGGGAGTTAACGCCTAAACGAAATTATTTTTAGGGATATAGTCCTAATATAACTAAATAAATTGGGGTCATATACTAAAAAAAACCCTTATAATTATTTGTAATTACTTTTAATATCTCCCTTGGTCAAAATGTCACAAATGTATTCCATATTTTGGACCACATTCTTTCTTATTAAAATGTTCATGAAACTAAATTTTCTTCAAATGTTCGTGATCAAGTGTCTCAAACCAGACCCCAAGCACTAAAGGACATGCACTAAAGGACATTTGAAGTGTCCCCAACAAATGGCTTAGATTAGGAATTGTTTGAACGACATTTGATATATCGCCAACCAGTCCATTAAACATTGGAGGACAAGTTTCCTCTTGTTATTACTATCATTATTAGTAATTACTTTTATTATCCCCCTTAATCAAAATGTCACAAATATCTTCCACATTTTGGCACATTCTCTCAAAGATCTCTCAAAGTTTACTCTAAAAAACATACTAAAATGTGTTCATATGTCCATGGAAATAAAATTTCTTCAAATGTTTGTGATCTAGTGTCTCAAACCAATGCCCGGGGCATTAAAGGACATTTGAAGTGTCCCAAACGAAGGCCTGTTTACTGGGAATCATTTCCAACACCTCAAACCAGTATTCTAGATATTGAATGACATTTGATATATCCCCAACCAATGCCTCACATTGTGGAAGGCATTTCAAACCTCAACAACTAAAGCCCCAGACGTTGGTGGACAACTGCCATAGTTTTAGTAGTAACATTAGCTAATGACAATATATTGTTTTCCAGTACCATCATCCCAATGAATGTGCATCTCCTCTGCAAGTTAAGATATGGGAGGATAAATATCTAGAAGCTGCAAGTTACCCACCTTACCATGTAAAGTTGGATCTCTGTAATGTTTATACCATCTTCACAATTTACCCATGTCATGTGATGTAAATGATGTATATATCCTTCAAGAACTTTTTTTTCCTTTTAAAACGATATACTACTTAAAACAGCTCAAGTAACCTCGAAAATTATAAAAGAACAACTATAACTGCCACATATATGAAATGTAATGACTAAAAGAACTAAGAATGGATAGAAAAACTATAGCTATAATTTCACCATCTCTGCCAAAGAAGTTCTATAAACTAGCAAATACAAATTTCCTAACATGTTTTGCCACTTCTCAGAAAAACAAAGAAGCTAATTTGCATTGTTACTTTTGGCTTTTATGGGCAAGCCATTCTTCATTGAAATAACTAGACAAAGTTGACAAGGTTTGGTGATTTATACAAGATTTAGTTGGGGTACGTTAGACCCTGAGGATCACTTTTATGGCATCGGTAGTCAGACAGCCCTTACTTTGAGCTTGGCATCTGTAAGAGAATGTAACGGGATCTTTGGGCTTGAAGGACGAGGACTGAACTTCTGAATCAAAAGCTTGAAACATGGCAGGAGCACAACATAGAGTGTAGCAAAGATGAAAGGTGAAGCCACGAGCCACCCTAGCAACTGCCACAATCACAAGGATTCAGTCTGAAATTTATGAGTGTGTGTGTGTGTGGGCGTGTTTGTGTGTGCGTGCGTGTGCGTGTGTGTGTGTGTGATAGAGAGAGAGAGGTACCGCATGTAGAACGCTAAGTAGGACTTCTCGAGAAGCTTGACCGGTTAACACCTTCTTCAATGCATCAGAGGTTAGTGGGAAATGAGAACCTCCAGAAATGAGTTCACCTAACCTCAGAAAGGGAACCACAAGACTACAAAGAAATAACAACGAATAATTATAGTAAACATAAAAGCTTTTATGTCCATTACATTAATAAGTTAGATATTTCGTGTCATACAAAGCGCACTTGCTCATAAGCTCACATGGTAACCAATATACTCTCAAGAGTGAACTGAAACATCAAACAAATGCTCAATTCTTGAGTACTGCCCATTTACGCATTTGTGGTCCAACTTTATCTTCGTAACATTCTAAACCCACATTTTCATATGTCCTCTCTCTCTCTCTCACACACATACACACACACACACACACACACACATTATCAACAACATATTTAACAAATCCAATTTGATCTTGGATTTGAAAAGGTACCACTCACTATTTTGAAATCGTACCCATATAGGGGTCCTTTCATCTAGACTAAATTACGTTATAGTTTTCAGATGAGGGAACTAAAAGTAAGGAACAAAACTAATTAATATGAACTCAAAATTTTAATTCAACATGACAATTTAAAAGCATTTTCCCATCTTGTACAGCCTAGTAACATGAGATGCTAAATAGAGGTAGCATTTCATAAACATTTTGTTTATCTCTTTTTCGATGACAATATGAACTTGTTTCTCTAATAAGTAGAACTAGAACTTTGACTGTGATAAATTACCTCAACTCTATTGGAGCCGAAACAAAATTAGCGAGCATAACACTTGGAGCATGGCAACGAGATCGAAGCAATGCAATAGCCATCCCACAGAGAAACACGGTAACTCCTGATAAAGCAATCACCACCTCAAATTCACTACCATAAGGTATAGATGAATATACTAATATACTGTGTAATATAAGCATTCCATATCAGTTGGTTTCTCGTAGTTTTCAGCGTGTTGACATACGGGCCCACATGTCCAACACTTGTGGAAATATGGAGATTCAATGGGTACTTCCACATAATAACACGAGACTTCATATACGTATATATATATATATATATATACACCCGTGTTGTGCGTTGTTTCCCTACTCACTGTGTCCAAAACCCACTGCTCGAGCTGAATACCAACAAAGGCACTCCCAACAATGTTATATAACTTAGGTTTATAAGTTGTAACTTTGAAAGTTGAGTTTCAGAACTATGGATTCATGGAGGGCAAAACCAAGTAGACGATTATCATCTATGAATCAAGACCAGTTACAATGTTGTTAAGCTTGTTACTACATAGTACACAGAAAAGCAGTAGATTATGTCCATAACCCTTCCAAAATTTTGGGAAGAACCAACATTTCTAGATTCAAACCTAGATGATTTGTGCTAACTTTCTTCTAGTAAACAGTTAAATTGACTATTCATAGAAATGGGTAATCCTTATTATTTGAAATGAATCAATAATAAAAAGTAATAAAGAGATCCAAACCAAAGATGGGAAAGATTCCCAAAGTAATTCCAAGAGCCACAGAAAACGCCAATTCCTTTGGCTCTGCTCCTCTACCCACAAACACAAAAACAAATTCAATCTTTTTTCAGAAACTAAGTTAGTAATTATAATCATTAATCACAAAAGAACAGATTGAACCAATTATTGTTGTAAAATGAATCCGAAGAAGCAATACCTTCGAATTATTTGAAGAAGAGGATCGACAATCTTCTTGTTGAGCCAGGGGAGTAATCTAGGAACCCTCATTTTTCCTCAATCAATCAGTTTTTGGGGGTTTCAGTTGATGATCAAACTAGGGTTTCTTTCAAGAAACTATTTTCATGAATTCTGTAATAGATCGAGTTAACATTAATTATTTCGTCCTTGTAAAGTTTATATAGAAATTAAAAGCACTGGATTAGTTCTTGTTAATTACGGAGAAAGAGAGAGAGTGAGATTTCTGCAATGACAGTTTGGTTCACTGAGAGGGTGTTTGATTTTTGCACTTATTAAGTGATTTTCACTTAATAAGTGTGGGACGGTAATTTTATGCCGTTTGTCTTTCACTTAATACGTGAATATCACTTGTAAATGAGGTCAAAGTAAGTGCAAAAAAGTAAGCTCCAACTTAGAGCTTATTTTTTTGCACTTACTTTTTAAGTGCTAAAAAAGACATTTTTATACCTACCGAATATAATAATTACCAATATAATTATAACTAAAAAGAAAATCTTAAACAATTGATAAGTAAAAAAAATCTTTTTATGACTTTATCAATGACCATTTTTCTTCTTCACCTAAGCTTTTTTCTTAAAAAATTTTCACATCTCTTCCATCATTAATCACGGAACCACCCAAACTCCATGATGCAACGTAAGTTCTTTTTCCTTCATATTTTTAATTACTTGAGGTTAATATTTTCAACATAAAGTATTCGTAAACAGCAATTCTCTTGTATCCAATGAATTAGTATGAAATGCTAATGTGTGAATACTTTAAGGTCAAAATAGACAATTTCTCATTTTTATGACATTTAGAATCAATATAAAAACAAAAATCAAGTACTTAGAAGTTATTAGAAAACAAACGCCATATCACTTACAAGTGATATCACTTACTAAGTGATTATTACTTAGTAAGTGGTAGCACTTATAAGTGCTAAAAAAATCAAACACCCTGACTTTTGGTGTGGGGTGATACAATACACTGTCAGCGACGGCTTAGAGCATCTCCAATGGGACACTCTAATAAGAGCATCTCCAATGCAAGACTCAAGAAAAACTCTAAAAATCCTATGTGTCAAGTGTGAAAACCCTTCTCCAATGCAACCCTCAAGAGAAATTCTAAAAACCTATATTTTGGTTTAAAACTAATTGATTTACTTGTGTGGCACTTAGAGATCCTCAAGAGGACACTCTAAATTTAGAGTGTCCTCTTGAGGATCTCTAAAATAAATCTTGACACCTCACTTTAGAGATTCATGTTGAGTTTTGCATTGAAGATGGATTTTAAAGAAAAACTCTAAAAAATCCTATGTGGCACTCTAAGATTTAGAGTTTGAGTGTTGCATTGGAGATGCTCTAAACACTCTAAAAGTCTAGTTGTCAAGTGTCAAATAAAGATTCTCTTTCCTAGTGTCAATATAGAGACACTCTAAATTTGTTTGGTCTCCAATGGAGATCTCTAAAATCTCTTACTTAGTACACATGTCACTTTTAAATTGAATATGAAAAAAATCGTTGAAAAGAGGTTTCTATTGGTTTAAATATTAAAGTGACACTTAGAGAGTCTCAAAGAGACACTCTAGTTTTAGAGTTTCTCTCTCTAGACACTCTATAATAAATGTGTCTACCTCATAATAGAGTGTCTAACAAAGTGTTCCATTGGAGATGGTTTTTTAACAAAAACTCCAAAAAGTCATATGTGGCACTCTATGTGTTACAGATTGAGTGTCCCATTGGAGATGCTTTAATACTAGTTTTTAATGGAGTTTACACTGAATGATGTAGAATTTTGACTTTAACTCCTAAGACTAATTAGTAATCAGCCCTGGTGGCGGCTCGAAATTCGAGAACGACCATGATCTTTGTGTCAAATTCACTCTAGGATGAGAGAAAATTTTAGTTGTTGATTAACCGATTACGGTATGTTTTCAGCAAAAATGTGAAGGGAATGTTAAACATCGAGAGATAGGAAGAGTGAACAAGTGATCGTTGTTGAGTCAAATATTGGTCAGCTTTGATCTATCAATAAGCCTAGAGATTGACATGAACGACATGTGTCAGATCCCTATATAATGTTCGAGTGAGCCTTTTATAAGGCCAATAGAGAAGTGGACACGAAAGGGTTATTCTACTTGAGGCCAACTCTTACATGATAGAAAACATAGGTGGATTCGAGTAACCCCTTCCACCTGACCCCTAGATTAGGGCAGTTTGTGAAAGTAAGCTCCACACTTCGAACTTTGCCCTGCCTAATTGAAATACACAGAAGAAGATAGAGAAAGAAATGGATATAGAGAGAGAGAGAGAGAGAACGATAAAGAGAGGAGGAGAAAGAGATAAAAAGGGGAGAGATTGGGGAGAAGGAGGTGGTCGGTGGTCGAAAATCGTGGTTGTGGTCGGCAGTCGAAAATCGTGGTGGTGGTCGGAACTATGGTGGGGGAGGGGGAGGGATGAGAAAGAGGTAGAAAAATTCAAAAAGTAAATATTTGGGTTGAAAATAAAGATTTCATTTAAGTCAATCTTGATTGACTAAGTTTTTATTCCTACGAGATTTTTTTTATGCCCCAAAGCCACGACCAAAACTTTAGGTAAATTCTTGTCTGGTCTGTCATTTTTCTAACAAAGTACTGTTAGATTCGGAGTCGATTTCGGATCTGTTCGAATTGTCAAACTCAGAAATGGAGCATGTCATTGTGTTCATCTCATCGAGTTCTTATATTTAGAGCCAAGAATCACTCAAATCCGGTTCCGGATGAATGAGATATTCAAGTCTGTAGTTTTGGCGAGGATTCGTTAAGTTAGGGACCAAATAACAATAAAGAAATGTTGGTTTGGGGTGCAAGTAGCGCACGTCCAGATTGGACGAATCGTGCTAAGTCGCACCCATCTAAGGAATGCGCGAAGATCCCTTTGGGATCGTGGTAGGACGTTGAAGGAGATGTCCTTCGACCAAAGTTGCAATGCGAGCAATTTGTCGGATAGGACAAATGATGAAGGAGATCATGATCATCAAGTCCGGATAATTTAGGGGTCGTACTGTTTAGCTAGAAACTAACTAGGATCGTCGAATCACGAAGCGATTCGTGACTAACTTTGTACGGATCCTACATCGGGATACACAAAGAGTGTCAACTTAATCGGAAGATATGATTAGAGGGATGAGACATATGTGGATGGGTAAGAACCATAGATATGTCCAAAAGGCCTAAAATAAGTTTAGGCAAAGATTGTACAAAAGACCCAAAGAAGGAGAATTTGGGTCGGGCACCAAAAGGGATATTTTGAGCCCAAAAGAGGACCGCCCATGCTTGGACGTTTGCCCCTATAGGGGCCGGCCAGATCTGCCCAAGAGGGGCATGTTGTGGTCGGCCAAGAGAGAGGGAAGGAGAAAAGAGCAACTAATTGCTATTTTTGGATATTCCATAAATCTTATTCAAAAGGGATTTTTACGAAACCTAATTAGGGTTGTACTTTAACTTAGGGTTCTATATATGTCTCTTGAGACTTGAATAAGGTGTGGAAAATTCTCAAGAAGCTTTATAGTTCTACAATATCAAGTAGAGATAGAAAGCGAGATAATTCCCAATACTATCTATCTAGTCAAAGAAGAAGTGTTCTTCAATCTAACCACCATTGAAGTTCTAGTTAACAACAAGGTGGGAGATCAAGGTGATTGTTCGGTGTCCCAAGTAAAGGAGCTATAATTGGAGCTCTTATTCTTCTCAAAAGCGATTGGAAAGGTTCGAGGGAAAACTAGCGATTAAGGTAATCTTCAAACTAGTTAACTTAGTTCTAATCATTAGCTTATGCATGAGATCCTAGGGATACTAGTGTTAGACATTAGATGTCTGATATTCTGCTACCAACACTAGGAGACTCCATAACCCAACAGACGCTAGTAGGAGTGTCGGATCTAAGAGATCCGAAGCCTCTCGCTACGTCGGCGCCTAGTAGGGAGTGGGATAACGCCGACGCTTCATCTAACGACTTGTAGACGGACGGAAGTCTACCGGTCGGAAGCGTGAACGCCTTCTGGAATTCCAAATGTCGAGATCTTGATTGTTGAAGCACCAGCAACGTCAAGAAGATATCTGCAATGAACTGATACAAACAAACCCGTGAAGTCTTGGGGGTCACAAGGATGGTGCCTGCCAAGGGGCCTCCGATAGTCAAGTCATAAAACTATAATAATGAATAATAAATGGAATGTCGAGGGTGTTAGTGTTGACGTGTAATCGGAGAATGGCAAGGCTCGTAGAACGACCGGAGCTCGAATCTACGGGATGAAGATGATCAGAAGCGTGAGCTTTCGTTGTAACTAGACTAGAACCAGAGGATTATCTAAAGTATGGAGAAGACATTTAGTGATCAGATAACTCGTATGCAAATGCCTCAAGAACGATCGAAGAACAGAGAGTGAGTAAAGAAGATGGAGTAGTATTGCTTTGCTCTGCATTCGATGATCTGAGAAATGGAGGTGTTCCTCTTTATATAGGCATAAGGAGTGTCATTGGGAGGAGTAAAGGTTGAACTTTACAAAGTGAATGCATGGTATGATACCTGAGATAGGGTGATGTGCACACTGGTTGTACATGCACACCGGTTGTGCGTATTATCTGTTAACTACTTTGATTGTGTGCGTGCACGATCTCGTCAACGAGTGAGATGTTGCCACATTACATGTATCATTAATGAGGGGAATATTTATCTTAGGAGGTGTGTTGACCAAGTCTGAGATCTTTTTTGGTGCATTTGATACGTAGAAGATCTCTTCATTAAATGATCTATTTCACGTGGTGCGTGGAGCTTTAGACGTGTCGAGCTCTGGACGTGTAGATATTCAAACACGGGGGGGTTGTACTCGTAAACTTTTTGCACGTGTTTGGACTTCAACATGAGCTTTAAGGGTTTAGTCGAAAAGAGCCTATCGAAAGACTTTTGGGTTGTGTCCGAATAAGAACAAGTGTGTCAAGTTGAATTTGACGTCTCAATGGACATTTTACCGCCGACGGTCTTGGTGTAGTTTTTTGTCAACACGCGGTCGACCTCCTTCAGATTTCAGGTGCATTTCCAGCATAATCGGGTCGATCTAATGGAGGGTGTTTTCTCTGCGCTTCTGAGCGTGATCTAACGACTCAAATCGCATCTGACCATGATCTGTTGTGAATAAAGTAATATGTCACTTTGTTTTCTCAACAAATGTGTCCCTGACTCCAACAGAAGTGTCCCAAATAAATGCATCTATTAGAATCCTATTTATATGACCCAAAAGCACTCCAAATTAGAAAAATAGTTTTTTTTCCAGAGTATCAAGCATTGTAGAAGGCCATTTTAGAGAGTTTAAGAAGAATACTTGATAGAGTTTTCATGGAGTTTCATAAGAAAGAAGTTTGTTCCATTTGCATGTCACATGGTTACTATATTTTCAAGCTCGACTGCTTTCTGATTCGAAGTACCATTATTTCGAAAAGTTAATCGGTATTTCCTGAGAGACAAATGCTGGTAACTGTGTGGTATTATATAGGGCGTCAGCTGTCTTAAGGAAAACATACTACCTCGCCTCGATTAAAAAAGTATTATTTTCTTATCATCCGATTATTTATTTATAAGTTACTGCTTTTCATTTTAGGGATTATTTTATTTATTTTTTAAAAGACTTAGTTACCTTTTATTTTTATTTATTTTTTACTTGAAGTACTTTTTCCTTTGAAAATTTGTTTCTTACTTTTGTTTAAAGTATTAGTTTGTTTTAAGTTATTTATATTTTGTTAACACTTGATTAAATTCTAATTTTTAACTAATAATTATAAAAATAATTGAAAAAAAAAATCGATATTCAAAATATTAAAAAAAACTTAGGGAATCAAAATCAGAAAAAATTAAAAATTATTAATAAAAGTTCATAAAGTTTAAATCTCAAAGTACATATCTAATTCTTTTTTTGATACAAAAGTAAGTAACTTTTTATTTTTTATAAAATAAATATTACAATTAGTAAATGACGTTTCTTTTTTTTTCAATTTAATTACGTAAGTTTTAGATCTTAAAACTAAAGATTGATGAACTTTATTTTTTCTTTATAAAATTGAAGACTATTTTACTCTTAAAAATTGTTGTAACTTATGAGTAGCTTTTATTCTTTTAGGTATCAATTTGTTAATTAATTTATTATTTTCCATTATGAAGACTATTTTATTAAATTTTCATAAGACTTATACCCTTTAAATTTTCATTTGAGTATTAGTTTAACAATAATGAACGTCGCGGAATTAATTCGTGTGGTGTTGCCGGTTATGGGTCAAAATATTTCGAAGGCATTATTTTTTCGAGGGTACATATATTTATATTTATTTCATTTTTTCAATTTTAATTAACTTTATAATTTTATATTAAACTTTAGTTTTGAACTTCAGCTTTAAACTTCAGTTTTGAACTCCAGTACAAGTATCGGTATGACCCTCGAGGAGGATCTCTCTGTGAAGAGAGTCGCTCCTTGATGGTTTGAGTCTTACCTCTAGATTGAAATTGACCGTTATACTAGAGTCTGGATCCATTTTCTCACCGATTTCTAAACAAAATTAGTAATATTTAATTCTTTCCAATTTAATAAACTTAATTTTAGATCTCAAACCAAAATTAGTCTGGATCAATTTGTTTCTTATTTTTGTTTAAAGTATTAGTTTGTTTTAAGTTATTTATATTTTGTTAACAGTTGATTAAATTCTAATTTTTAACTAATAATTATAAAAATAATTGAAAAAACAAATCCATATTCAAAATATAAAAAAAACTTAGGGAATCAAAATAAAAAAAAATTAAGAATTATTAATAAAAGTTCATAAAGTTTAAATCTCAAAGTACATATCTAATTCTTTTTTTGATACAAAAGTAAGTAACTTTTTATTTTTTATAAAATAAATATTACAATTAGTAAATGACGTTTCTTTTTTTTTCAATTTAATTACATAAATTGTAGATCTTAAAACTAAAGATTGATGAACTTAATTTTTTCTTTATAAACTTAAAGACTATTTTACTCTTAAAAATTGTTGTAACTTATGATTAGCTTTTATTCTTTTAGGTATCAATTTGTTAATTAATTTATTGTTTTCCATTATGAAGACTATTTTATTAAATTTTCATAAGACTTGTACCTTATAAATTTTCATTTGAGTATTATTTTAACAATAATGAACGTCGCGGAATTAATTCGTGTGGTGTTGCCGACTATGGGTCAAAATATTTCGAAGGCATTATTTTTTCGAGGGTACATACATTTATATTTATTTCCTTTTTTCAATTTTAATTAACTTTATAATTTTATATTAAACTTTAGGTTTGAATTTCAGTTTTAAACTTCAGTTTTGAACTCCAGTACAAGTATCGGTATGACCTTTGAGGAGGGTCTCTCTTTGAAGAGGGTCGTTCCTTGATGGTTTGAGCCTTACCTCTTGATTCAAATTGACCGTTATACTAGAGTCTGGATCCATTTTCTCACTGATTTCTAGACAAAATTAGTAATGTTTAATTTTTTCCAATTTAATAAACTTAAATTTAGATCTCAAACCAAAAGAGTAATGAACTTTAACTTATCTAGCTTGTTTATAAAATTAAAGACTATTTAATCTTCTAACATTTCTTTAAATAGGTATCAATTTTTTTATTTTTTATTTAAGGATTATGTTATAAATTGTTTAAAAAACTTAATGACCCCTTCTTTTTCTGAATAATTTGAATTAATTAGAAAAAGGGAAGGGAGGTACAACCCTTAAGGGCGAAGGAAAAACGACAAAAAAAAGGGTTCATGGGTATAAGGCCCAAAATAATGTTCAAAAGGGTTTAGGGTCTAATCTTCCCAAAAAAATGGATTTTTAATCTTTTTGCACTTGGGACATAATGACCCTTACTATATACAAAAATACCGTCCATTTCTCGTTCAGATTTCCCGCTACTTTTTTAATTTGGGTTGGACCGATTTTGAAATGGCCTATTTCAAGCGTTATTTAGGTTATTAAATAGTACTAACGGATATTTTTCAAATCAGATTTTCTTTCTCATTCTTTCAGATTTGGAAACCAAATTAAAACAACCTCTTCTCGAATCAGATCAAGGACCGAATTTTTCTGGGATCAATTTAGCGTGATTTGGAGATTAATATACAAAATGTATATATCACTTTCTCTCACTTAACTTTCAGATTTGGAAAGAGTATATTTTTCTGGGATCAATTTAGTGTGATTTGGGGGTTAATATACATAACGTATAAATCACTTTCTCTCACTTAATTTTCAGATTTGGAAAGAGTATATTTTTCTGGGATCAATTTAGCGTGATTTGGGGGTTAACATACATAACGTATAAATCACTTTCTCTCAATTAACTTTCAGATTTGGAAAGAGTATATTTTTCTGGGATCATTTTAGCGTGATTTGGGGGTTAATATACGTTATGTATATATCACTTTCTCTCACTTAACTTTCAGATTCGGAAAGAGTATATTTCTTGGGATCAATTTAGCATGATTTGGGGGGTTAATATACATAACGTATATATCACTTTCTCTCATTTAATTTTCGTTTTTTTACTTATACATAACCAAACATCCCTTACCAATTATGAAACATGTTCATAAATTTGTACTATTTACGAACATCACAGCAGCATTTGTTTTCGTTTTTACTCATACATAACCACACATCAAATACAAATTATGAAACAAGTTCGTAAATTATGTGTTATTTATGACGAGGAAACCATCATTTGTCATGTATACGATGTAATTTATCCAATGGTTCACATTATTTATACCAGAACTTAATATTTTTTACACAGGTACACCGCAGTATCTTCTCAACTATCCGAGTCATTCAACAAACAGCAGTTACACGCTTTAAATCATTCTTGACAAACTTGAAATCATGTCCTGTGTTTATACTATAATGTTGAAGGGCGAATCGAAATGCTTTAGTGTTATCTTCTTCCCTACGTTAGATGATTCTGTAAGAATTTCCATTAGTAACAACTAAACTACAAAACAAAAATGTAAATAATTGTCAACAATACGTATCATTTATGAAAAACTACAATGAAAAATATTATAAAGTATATGTACTGTTTAATAAATTTTATCATGTGTTGGAGACAACTGAACTTTAGTTTGAATGACAAGGCTACTATTATGTGAAAAAAATATATGTAAAGTGCAATAAATTACATATAATTTTTGGAAAATTACACACTGTTTACCTTCTGTTACAATAAAATTGTACGGAATCTTCACTGATTGAAATGTGTAAAGCGCAATAAAGTACCTATAATTGTTTGAACAATACACATTGTTTACATTTTGTTACAATAACATTGTACGGAATCTTCTCTAGTTCAAATGTGTCATATTCAATAAACTACACATTATTTCTTTTAAATTACACATCGTTTACATTCTGTTACAAAAAATCGTACGAAATCTTCTCTGGTTCGGAAATGGTACGGTTACCGGGATCTGATATCAAGAAATATTCTAAACATCAAGATCTGTAACCTAAATCTAATGAAAACTAAAATAATACGTGGATGCAAACATAACATAATCGAAGATAATGAATTAGTAAACAAGGATTTAACATTAATATCACAAATCGATTATGAAGATCTTAAAAAGAGAAAATCATGAATAATGATGAATATTTGAAACGATGATACAGAGATGAAACCGATTATAATGAAAATCATAAATATCTTTACAGATGATGATGAAAACATTAAATGGAAAGATTAAACTTGTTATTTTAACCTTAGAAGCAGCTGTTGATCTTAAAAATAAAACAAACTGAATCTTTGATGACGGAAATCGAAGTAACCGATGGAGGTTTCAGCTGGTGTAATAGATTGGAAGGAGATTTCGAGCTTCTTCAAATCCAGATTGAGTAGAGTTTTCGATTTTAGAGAGAAAAGTAATGGGTTCCGTTTTGAAGAATAAAGAAGATAATGGTTTCTGTTAATACGATCGTGATTGGAGAGAGAAGGTGAGAGATAAAAATGGAAAACGGATATTTGAGGATTTTGACGGAAAAGGAGTTGTTTATATAGAAGGTTAGTTTAGGTATTATGATTTAATATAAAATCTAGGGATTTGTGTTTTCTCTAGAGTTGGATACAAATAGACTAGATTTCCATTTTTTTAAAATATTTTGGTTTATAACTCCATTTTAGGGTTAGAGGGGATTAAAAGTGTGTTTAAGGGTATATTGTTGGACCCTAAACCCAAAAATTAAACAAAAAAAATCATTATAAACAAAAAATAAAGGCTTCCCACAAATCTACAATTTCGGTAAAGGATCTTGATTTGGCCATAATTTTTATTTTATTTTTACTTTGAGATCTTTCTACTTCGAAATTTGTTATCAATTTTTTTTTTAAGTATTTGTTTTGTTTTTAAGTTATTTACTTATGTTAAGACATGATTAACTTTTAAACAATAATTATAAATAATTGAAAAAAAATTGATACTAGCAAGGAAAATCGTATAAGATATAAACTTAGAAAATAACAATAAAAATAATAGTTGATGTCTAACAAAGAAAATCAAAATTTAAAGGTAAATTGAACTATAAATTAATCTGTAATATTATACAGACACAGATCAATTAGAACTAATATGAGAGTCGTATTAAACCCTCAATCTAGATAAAGAAATTTTGGCTCTAAGGCCCAAATATGATTGAAAAAAAAACAATTGATACTAAACCGAAAAAAAAAACACTTCGATAATCAAAGTCAGAAGAAAATAAAACTAAAAGTTAATAAAGTCGATAAAATCGTACAAGATAAACTAAGAAAAGAGCAATAGAAATAAAAATTAATACCTAACGAAGAAAATCAAAATGTAAAAGAAAATGGAACTACATAATAATTTATAATGTTATAAAGAAATAGATCAATTAGAACTCACAAGATACTGGTATAAAACCCTCAATCTAGATAAAGAGGGCTTTAGTTGTCCTTGGCGACACGTGTTAGAGTTTTATGTTGGTTTCATCAATTCCCACCAACTAAAAACACTAATCCCTTGATCTTTGAACCTCATGCTTATTACAAGATTCATGAGTAGAAACAAAAAAAATCAAGAGAAAACATGTGTACCTTTCTCCATTGCAGAAGATGGTTTGTTTAGTCTTTCTCTTCAACTTTCTTCTCTTCTTGAAATCCTTAACCTTCTTGCTTCTATATAAGATGGAGTAAAGTAAATATGAAGTAGACTCTTTTCTCTTTCTCTTCTCTAGCTTTTTAAGTGATGGACAAGAACTAGACTTTCTAGAGCAAGAGCCCCTAGCTATCTTTCTCTAAACTCCATCTCTATTTATACTAGTTTCTAATCCATCATAGAGTTTGTATAAGAAGCTACATGGGTGGCAAGTGTCCTTTTATGTGTCAAACAACAAGCCATTAGGTGTAGACACAAGACAAGTGTCCCCTTATGTGTCAAACAACAAGCCATTAGGTGTAGACACAAGACAAGTGTCCCCTTATGTGTCAAACAACACGCCATTAGGTGTAGACACAAGACAAATGTCCCTTAAGCTTACAGATTTATCTTAGATTGAGTTTTCTTAAGCCCACTATTTTATGGGCCTTTATTGTATGGAACATATAGATATGGGCCTTATACTTGCTCTATTTTACATATAGCACACTTAAATGTACAAGCCCATCTTACATTCTCCCACTTGGCCCATACAATCTAAGGCAAAAACAAATTTTTTTTTTTTTGTTTAAATAATTTTTGAAAGGCTCGATTAAGGGCTTAAGACTAAGAAAACAGACGCGCGCACACTTTTACCAAAACACTCTCAATCCATATCTAGTACATCATAATATCATTAATTAGAAAGTTGCTAAACGAGTCATGGCGGTTACATGTCTTAAACGACATGTTTCCTTCCATGTACCACAACACAACAACCCACCTATCATGATCATCATTAGGAGTATAGTCACAAATTCATATACATAACTAGATTTGCTTCAATTCAGCTAGAAATCTTATCAAGACAATTGTTATCTTGTTAAGATTATTCTTGTTGCTTTCCAACTCATTTTTCAATTATGTGCATATGAGTAAACAAGAATATAGAAACATAATATCATGAGATCTCAAAAGTGTTTATAGAAACTTCATGCTTATTCAATCCATATCATTACAAGGATTACTAAAATCCATTGTTGCAACATGTTCCTTAAATGTCTTAGTGTTCAAACCCTTAGTTAATGGATCGACTACCATAAGCATAGTACTAATATATTCTATAATCACTGTATGTTTTCGAACCTCATCCTTAACGATAAGATATTTGAGTTCGAGGTGTTTGCTTCCTCTTGAGCTCGAATACTTATCATTCTTAGAGAAGTATACTGCGGCGTTGTTATCACAATAAATTCTCAGCGGCTTGGCTATAGAGTCGATGGTTCCAAGCCCTGAGATAAAATTCCGCAGCCATAAAGAATGAATTGTGGCTTCATAACAGGGCACAAACTCAGCCTCCATAGTGCACGACGCATATATGCTTTGCTTAATGCTTCTCCAAGATATGGCTCCACCTGCTAAAAGAAACACATATCCTTAAATAGACGTTCTGCTATCAGCACATCCAGCAAAATCAGAGTCTGAGTAACCCTTTACTTCCAGATTATCAGTTCTTCTGAAAATAAGCTTATATTGTTTGATTCTTTGTAAGTACCGCATCACTCTCTTTGCATCTTTCCAGTGAGCCGTTCCTAGGTTACTTTGGTAACGTCCAAGCATACACAATATAAATCTAATATCAGGACGGGTACAAATCTGAGCATACGTAAGGCTCCGTACGGTAGAGGCATAAGGAATATTTCCCATTCCTTTTTTTTCAAGATCTTTTTGTGGGCATTGCATGAGATTGAACTTATCACCTTTCATTATTGGTGTTTCGATTGGTGAACACTCTTTCATGCCAAATCTCTCTGGAACTCTTTCGATATACTTCTTCTGAGACAATCCTAATGAACCTTGTTTGCGAACTCGAAAAATTTCAATTCCGATAACAAAGTTTGCCTCATCCATGTCTTTCATTTCAAAGTTCATAGAGAGAAACTTCTTGGTGTCATATAATAAACCAAGATCATTAGTGGCAAGAAGAATATCATCCACGTACAAAACCAAATATATGAACTTACTCCCACTAGCCTTCTGGTATTTACATTGGTCAACAATGTTTTCTTTAAATCTGAAAATTGTAATGGTGTCATTATACTTAAGGAACCATTGTCGGGAGGCTTGCTTAAGTCCACATATTGATTTATTAAGCTTACACACCATATGTTCCATCCCTGCTTCTGAGTAGCCTTCTGGCTGCTCCATGTAGACCTCTTCATTTAAGCTTGATGAGACGTGAAAATGTCTCATCTGAACCTCTTAACTTGGGCCAGTTAGTCCAATTCGAACAGTTACTCTGATGAATTGTGTGTTTCTTTTGAACAGGTGTCTTTTACAGAATTGAACGCGGAAAACTGTTAAAATCGAGAGAAAGACATATTTGAGGGCATTTTGGTCATTTGGAGGTTACGGTATTCTGGAAATTTTAGTACTCGATTGAAAAGAAGAGTTCAAGATGAACCCAACGGCGAAAGCGGAACCCGAATCGGAGTTCGGATGAGCAAGATAGACCAGGTCAAAGTATTGAGTTAAAATCAAGTTGACCAGGTAAACTATAGGACACGTGGCAGACATCTAAACGTTAGTGTGAACTTCGGTATACTGTTGGGCACCGGAGGGATGATTTCGAGATATTTTACCAGGCGTGGATTGTTGGGTTTTATATGTATCTAATACACTAACTAGTGTTGATAGCGGAATCTCAAACATCTAATGTTTAACACTAAGTTATGTCCAGGATCTATACATGAACTATTAAGAACTAGAATCGAAAACCTAACCTTTATCGCAGTTTTTCCCTCGAACCTTTCCAATCGCGTGAGAAGATCTAGAGCTCCAATTATCGCTCCTCTACTTGGGACACCGAGTAGTATAACTTGATCTCCCTTCCTTAATGTCTACTAGAACTTTAATGGAAGGTTGAGAAGAACCTTCCTTCTTGACTAGAAAGATAGAATGGGAGCTTTTTCTCTTTTATCTTTTCTCTCCTTTATGTGTGAGAGAATTGATTATGCCACAGAAAACTCCACACCTTTTCTGAACTCATAATGGGCCTTTATATAGGCATTACCTTAGTAGAGTCCTACTCAAATAAGGAATCCTAAAAAGTCTCTTTTAGAAAAGATAAGCACAAGTTAGTGTTTAAACCAACCGGGACTTCTTTTATGGGGAAAACCCTAATTAGGGTTTCCCCATGGTATGGCCGGCCAGAGCAGCCCTTAATGGGCTTGCTCTGTTCGACCCACCCCTCTCAATAGGCCGACCAGGGGTCTTCCCTTAAGGGAATCCCTGGTTGCCCCTATAAATTGGGTTTTTACCTTTTCAGACTTCTCTTTCAAACTCGATTCTTTCTATCTTTTGAGCATCTTTAGACTGGATCATATCCATCTATATCTCAGCTCTCACTAGTCAAATCTCTCCGATCAAGTTACCTCTCTTATATGTAACCCGTTGTAGGATCCGGTCTATTTTAGCTGCGAATTACCGAAGTGATTCGACGATCGTAAGCGGCTTCTAGTAAAGCATTACGACCCCTAATTGGACCGGATTGGATGATCTTCATGATTAGTTCATTGTTATCCTAGCTGACAAATTGATCGCATTGTTACCTTGGTCGAAGGACACTCCTTCAGAAGGACATCTCCTTCAGACCGAACGGATATATCCTTCAGTCTCCCACTTGTCCTTAGAACAAGTGCAATGCTTGATTCCCATATCTCTTTGTATCTCATCTAATACGTCATTCCATGCAGACTTTCTTGATCTGGAGAACAACTGACCTAACTAATGATTGTTTTAATCCATTCGAGTGTAGCCACATATTTTCAAATGCTTCTCCACAAGTGGCCCGGAGATATCAGTCCTAACCTTGTTGGGAGGACATAATCCAGTCTTGTACTCCCACTTAACTTTATGTCTATCATGTCATTCCCGGTAACTCCGCTTTTATAACCTCCTTTTACGGCGCGGCATTTTGCGGTACAAAAGTTTGACAATCCTTACATAAGATGAGTGGAGTACTCATGTATTAAGAAATCTTCTCAATCTTGCCTAAGAGAGTTCATGACGTGTTTCATTATTCATTGAATAACTCTCTTTGTTGGGTTTGTCCAGTGTATATTCCCAATCATACACCCATGTAATTGACTAGGACTCCTAGTTCTCATAGCCCATGAAACTGTGTTATCGGTCAATCTCACATGCTAGTCTTCTTGAGTCGTTGTTGTCCATTTCAACGACCTGGACTAGGAACTTTTATGACGAGTCTATTCTAAATTCACTTAGTAGGGTTTCATTCATCAGATCACGTATCTGACAAGCCTTACTTAGAATGCCTCATCATTTATGGACTGTCGTTTTAAATACTAAACCTTTATTTAGACGAAGAAATAATTAATTTATTTCATATATTGAATGTAGGTAATTAATTACATAAAACTCTTTTATTAATCTAATTACACACTAAAGCCATTCTCCGATGCGCTTTATACCAATGCCCCTCATATGACTCTCATGTTTGGGCTGAGGTAGTGGTTTAGTTGAAGGATCTGCTACGTTTTGATTCGTGTGAACTTTGCAAATCACCACATCTTTTCGCTCTGTGATCTCTCTTATCACGTGGTACTTCCTTTGGATGTGTTTGGACTTTTGGTGTGATCTTGGTTCCTTAGCTTGGGCGATCGCTCTATTGTTGTCACAATATAGAGTTATTCCGTTTTGAACGCTAGGAACGACACCAAGTTCCATGATGAACTTCTTTATCCAAACTCCTTCCTTGGCTGCTTCTGAAGCGACTAAGTATTCTGCTTCTGTGGTAGAGTCTGCTACAGTGCTTTGTTTTGAGCTCTTCCAGCTCACTGCTCCTCTGTTTAGACAATAGACATAACCGGATTGCGATCGATAATCATCTATGTCTGTCTGGAAGCTCGCATCCACATGGCCTTCCACAATTAGTTCTTCCTTTCCGCCATACACCAAGAAGTGATCCTTTGTTCTTCTTAAGTAATTCAGGATATTCTTGGCTGCGATCCAGTGTGCTTCACCTGGATTAGATTGGTAACGACTGCACATGCTTAAAGCATATGAGACGTCCGGTCGAGTACAGGTCATGGCATACATGATAGATTCTATAGCTGAGGCATAAGGTACCTTATTTATGTGTGCTTTCTCATCTAAGTTTTGAGGACTTTGAGTCTTGCTAAGCACTGTACCATGTGTCATGGGCAGAAAGCCTCTCTTAGAGCCTTTCATTTCGAATCTTCCAAGAATCTTATCTATATAAGTTCCTTGACTGAGTCCAATCATCCTTCTTTATCTATCTCTATAGATCTTGATGCCCAATATATATTCTGCATCTCCAAGGTCTTTCATTGAGAAACACTTCCTTAACCATTCCTTTACGGATTCTAGCATAGGAATGGTGTTTCCAATGAGCAGTATGTCATCTACATACATGACCAAGAAAACTAGGTCGCTCCCACTAACCTTCTTGTATACACAAGATTCTTCTTCGTTCTTCAGAAAACCAAACTCTTTGATTCTCTCGTCGAAACGAAGATTCCAACTCCTACTTGCCTGCTTCAGTTCATAAATGGATTTTTGAAGTTTGCAAACCTTTCCAGCATTTTTGGTGTCTTCAAAACCTTCAGGTTGTGTCATGTACACATCCTCTTCCAAATTTCCATTTAGAAAGGCGGTTTTGACATCCATTTGCCAAATCTCATAATCATAATGAGTGGCAATTGCTAAAATAATCCTTATAGATTTAAGCATCGCGACAGGGGAAAAGTTTTCATCATAGTCTATACCATGAACTTGTTTGTAACCTTTTGCCACAAGTCTAGCTTTGAAAACGCTAACGTTTCCATCCTTGTCTGTTTTCATTTTGAAAATCCATTTGCATCCTATGGGTGTTACTCCATCGGGCAAATCCACCAAGTTCCAAACTTGATTCTCAGACATGGATTCCATTTTGGATTTCATGGCTCCTAGCCATTTTTCGGAGTCTGGGCTCGTCATAGCTTCTTTATAGGTGCTAGGTTCATTATCTTCAATTAACAACATGTCTGTTCTTTGAGATAATTCAATTAACCTTTGTGACCTACGCGGGGCTTGAACAACGGGTGAGACACTCTCAACTTCTTGAGGGTTCTCCTGCGAATCTAATTCTCTTTGCGCGGGAGGC
>BEHA01000623.1:1075933-1089243 GCA_002897215.1 Eschscholzia californica subsp. californica | reverse complement strand
TAACCTATATTAGTGAATGGTGAGCTTCATCTTGATATTTCTTTTGAAGTAAATGATAGATGTAGATAATGGTCTAAACCCTTAGTATCTTGATATTCCATCTTGATATTTCTTTGGTATGTTTTTTTTATGACTAACCTATGTTGGTGAATGATGAGCTACAAATTAGATATTTCTGTTTGTATCACTTAGTATCTCTCTGATTGTTTTTTTTTTCAACTCTAAACCCTCTTTGTTTCTCTCTAATAAACTCTTTGTTTCTATTTCTTTAACTTTCTCTGTTTATATTACTTATCTTTCTTTATTTTTTTATAACTCTAAACTCTTTTATCTTTCTAACTCTTTAACTTTCTCTCTTAATTTGTAAGCTCTCTCTTTTTCTATCTTTTAAACTCTTTATTTCTATGTCTAAAACTCTCTGCTTTGTTAACTAAACAGTCTCAGTTTTTTTTTACTCTTGAACTCTCTGTTTTATTTGTTAAACTCTTTTTATTTCTCTCTATTGAACTCGTTGTTTTTATCTCTAAAAATCTTTGTTTGTAACAATCCTAAACTCTCTGTTTCATTTCTTTTTTTACAGACCAACCTGAAGTGATTGTGGAACTATCTGATCCTGTGAATCCTGTTGAAATTCCTGATGCTCCACCAACCTGTTCTGTTAATGGCCTTGCAAAGATTGGGAAGAAGAAAAGAACTTCAAGTGCTTGGGTAATGTATGATTTTGTTGATATCCCTGATCCTGAAAATCAGGGGGCTATGAAAAGTGTTGCCAAGTGCAAAATTTGTGGGGAACTGAAAGATCCAAAGTCTACCAGTGGTACAAACCACTTCTTTAGGCACAATAAAGCTTGCTCGAAGAAAAATCGAGTTGATTTGACACAAACCACTATCTCCCAAGCTGCATCTGGTAATCTCGCAACTCTTAAATACAGTCAAGTTAGGGCTCGTAAAAATGTGATAAAACTTATTATCTTGCGTGAACTGCCTTTTCAATTTGTTGAAGATCCTTTTTTTCAACATTTTATCAATGAAAGCTTTCATCCAGCTTTTACAAAGTTTTCAAGAGGGACAGTGAGGAATGATATTCTAAAATGTTTTAGAGAAGAAAAACATGCTTTGAAAACTGTTTTACTTAGTTGTCCTGGTAAGATCTCTTTCACATCTGATATTTGGCAATGTAACCAATGTTTAAGCTATATTTCATTGACTGCCCATTACATTGATTCTGATTGGAATTTGCACAAGAGAATTCTGTCATATTCTCTATTGGATAAACCCACACTGGTGAGCATATTGCCCAGATGCTCAATGAAAAAATCTGTAATGAATGGGAGTTATCTGAGAAAGTATTTTGTTTATCACTAGACAATGCAAGTGCTAACACGATTTCGGTAGGTAAGTTAAAAACTCTGATTCCTAACCTTTCTCTTAACGGTGAACTGTTTCACGTTCGTTGTTGCTGCCACATTCTGAATTTAGTAGTTCAGGATGGGTTGAAGGTCCCTCAATTTAGAGAAATGATTCAACACATTAAAGGTAATCTCGAATATATTTTTGTTTCGGGAACAAGGTACGTACAGTTTCGTAATCTTTGTGAGTCTAATGGTGTTAGTCCTAAGAAGTTGCAGTTAGATGTTAAACACCGTTGGAATTCTACCTACCTTATGTTGAGAGATGCTTTACCTTATAGAAATGTTGTTACGTTGTTTCTCTCTGATCGAGCATGCCCTTACAATATTTCTGAGAATGATTGGATGTTTGCTGGTTTACTATGTGATTTTCTTAAGCCTTTTTATGATGCTACTGTTTTTTTCTCTGGTGTTGATTATGTAACTGTTAATCATGTTATGGAATATTTAGTTGAGATTGGTTCTGTCTTTAAATTGTATAGGTATGAATCTATGTTTAGTGAAATTATTTCTATGATGGAGATGAAATTTGTGAAGTATTGGGGTGACACACCGTTGCTGTTTGGTATAGCTTGTCTTTTGGATCCCAGGATTAATTCTAAACTTGATTTGGTCCTTGTTGAACTTGAACATTGTTTTTTGACTTCTGCCCAAACTATTAACTGCTCTGCATCTCAAAGCATTTCTGTAAGTAGGAAAATGGAAGATCTTTTTAATGAATATTCATCATGTATCACTGCACGACGATCTGTTAATTCGAATGTTCCTGATAATTCCAATCTGGTTTTTACTTTAGGTAGTGGCTCGTCTGTTGGTTCATGTTCTAGTCGAAGTTCATTTTGGCAAAGTTTGGGCCGAGCTCCACGTGAACCTGGTGCTGCTTTACTTGGTGAATTAACACGTTACCAGTCTGAACCAGATCTTAGTGTAGAAGAGTTTGAAAACTTTCAAGTGCTGAAATGGTGGAAGGAGAACGAAAAGAGGTTTCCAGTTATGTCCATGATTGCTCGGGATGTCTTGGCAGTTCCTGTTTCAACTGTGGCATCTGAATCTGCCTTCTCCTTAGGAAAAAGAGTTCTTGGTGATCATCGAAGTAGTTTGACTCCTGAGATGTTAGAGTGTACGGTGTTCTTAAAAGATCTATGGAAAGTTCAGTTCAAGCAACTTCTTCTTCCAATTGACCCTCTAAATGACTGCATCACTCCCGAAGAAGAAGTTGGCGATTGGCAAGGATCTCAGCCACCACCTACTGCATAATGTCCCTAGGTATGCATCTGTCTGACTTATTTAGTTTCTTTCTTGATTTATTTCTCAATTCTCTCCATCTTCATTCTATGATGTTTGCTTGATTTATTTAGTTTCTTTCTTTTTCATTGTTGCAGTCTTGGTGGGACTTATGGTGTTCATAGATACAAATTTGCACTCATGTGCAAATACACCATTTTTTGTGAAAATCTTTTGTGAAGTTTTTTGTGAAGTTGAGGATAACCAGATGTGAAGAAGTTGGTCAATTGATGATATGGCTGCAATGTGCAAACTAAGATTGAAGTTTGTTTTTAATTTTTTGTTAAGTTAAAGCTGAATATTGTTTGAGTTTGAAATTTTAAGGTTTCTTTTGTTTAATGTGTAACAATCTGACTCTAACAAGTACTTTGGAAGTTTGGGTATTGGTTTTTAATTAATTTATTTTGCTTCAAAATCTGTATTTTTTATTATATTTATTATGCTCAGCCCGAGGCCCGATTTACCCGGCGCCCGAAGTACCCGCCATGGGCTTGTGCACATGGCGGCCTTTGTGCAAGAGAGTAAAGATTTTACCCGGCCCGAGTCCGCCCGATTAGCTAATTAGTCATTCACTAGAGTAGCCCGAAACGCCCGAGCCCGGAGCATTGGTGCCCATGGGCGCCCGAGCCCGGCCCGTTTCCCACCCCTAAGTAGAGGAGCTCCACTTGAAGCTCTTTATCTTCCGAATACTGGTCGGAATTTAGTTCGTGGGAAAGCGAATCCAGGTATTCTTATTCGTTCTAGTTCATTGATATGTTCATGTATAGATCCTGGACAACCTAATGTTAACTATAATATGATTGAGATTCCACTACCAACACTAGTAACATGATTAGGTTATGTATTGGATAATTCCCAACAGTGGCATCACGAGCCGTTTGCATGAAACTATCTTTGGCTAGAATGAATTAGATTAGAACTTTAGATTGATATATAGAATTGTTTGAATAGAGATTCGGACAAAATTTTGATTTATTTGAAAAGTTTTAGAACACTTTCAAACATGTATTTGAAAGGGTTTCAATGCATAAAATAGTCAAAATTATATGTTTTTGGAAAGGGTTTTCGAAAACGGATCCAACGGATCAAAAAATTTGGGAAATCGAAGTTCAAAATCATGAAGTTTTGGTCTTCAATATTGAAAAATCAGTAGTTTTTCCATGAAAAACAACAGCTTTTCATGAGAAAAAGTAGGAAGAAGATGATGGAAGGAGGAATTTCGAATTTTTCGAAATTCCTCCCGGGTCCGGACCAGGCCAGGAGATCTCGGGACAGAGTCCCGAGACAGTGAAACACGGGACAGAAGTCCCGGTCGGACTGTCCAGACGCGTCTGGGAGTCCCAGTCCGAGAAGGACTGGGAGTCCGAGATGTTCGCATCTCGGACGCGTCTGGATCCCCAGTCTGAATGGGACTAGGACGTCCCAGACGCGTCTGGGAATCCCATATGGTCTCGGTCTAGGACCGAGACCAGGGACTGGCGTCCAGACGCATCTAGATGCGTCTGGAGCGACCAAATGCATCTAGGATGCGTCTGGAAGCTACCAGACGTTCCTAGGATGCTTCTGGCACGTCCAGACGCGTCTCGGGCTTAGAGTCTGAGACGCACGTCCCGTCCACACTCGTTCTAACCATGCATGACCTAGGGCCATGCCGTGCTAGACGGCGTCTAGGACGCGACTAGCACGTGCCATCCGACATGGTCTAGGACCAAATCCCGAAAAGGCTGGAATGTTGACTAGCCTTGACCAAGACTTGGCAAAGGGACTTTTGGCCAAGTTTGACTTTAGTCTTTTCGAGTTTGACTTGGGCCCATTGGGCCTTGAATCGAGTGGGAGATTTTCTTACTTTTTCTTCCGATTCCGAAACATTATTTTTTCGACATTGACCCGGGCTATCCGAGAGCCCAAAACGGAGTTTTTCCGAGATTGATTTTAGAAATCATAAAGGAAGAAACTAAGTGGGTCATAAGTCCGAATTTTATAAAAATGGACTTAGAAGCCCATTAGACATAGATATGTCACAATATCCCACATTTAGCTATACGAAACATAGCAAAACCTAGAAACGAATTTAGGTCTCATACTTTATTTATGATTGTCATATATTTTGTATGTATATGTGAATGCGTAATATAGTATTGCCTTTAGTTAAGTAAACAATTCTTGTTTCTAAGCACAAACGAGTATGTGCCCGAATAATACTTAGAGTATAGGGTCTAGAAAAGCCATTGATGAATCGAATGATGAGATCATGATTCGAGTGGGAGTAATCAATGGTGGTTTAAGGATGAAAACCCAAAGAACCGTTAGGCGAACATGAATAAAGTAAAAGATGAGATCTTTTAGGAAGGCTCTATTAAGATTTTACAGAAAATCTTACGAGGATTCACATAAAAACTTACGTATAAAATCACGAATGGTTATGATAGAGTTTACAGTAACGCAAACCTGATAAAATACGTAATAATCCTTAAAAGAATTTTGAGTATAAGCCTACCCAGAAATAAGACACCTGTTTATCCCTTGTTCATTGATGGTGGGTCTGCCTCCGCAGAGTGCCAACTTTTACCTCGGGACAATACGGGTAGATCTATGAAGAGGTCTACGCGTCTAAACTGGTTTTACTCAACGAGTCAGCAAAAGGGTTTTGGATTTTGAGGCAAAGGATTAGTTTCACACTTGAGGTCTACGCGTCTAAACTGGTTTTACTCAACGAGTCAGCAAAAGGGTTTTGGATTTTGAGGCAAAGGATTAAGTTTGACACTCAAGTGTGAAACTAATCAACCGAGAGTCATATAAGTATGATCAGTAAAGATGTTACTCACCCAGGACGACGGGGTTAAGGGCAGTGCCCTGGTACGCTTAACTTCGAAGAGTTGGGATCTTGGAATTGTATTATTCAAACAAGGGATAAAGAATTTTGAATAATATGTCAAAATTGGAAATTTTTATAGGATAACAAGTTTAAGTCACTTTGCATTCTTTACGTGTAGTTTAATTATGACGAACAAAGAAACATTCAACATCCGTTGGCTCATTGAGAAAGAGAAGCTGAACGGAGACAACTTTAAGATATGGGAACGGAATCTAGGACTTGTCCTCAGATCTGAAAACAATGCAGTTGTCTTAGAAACTCCTATTCCGATAATCACTAAAGAATCGACTAATGAGGGGACGGAGCAAGAAAAGAAACTCTGGAGCAAGTCGGAGCCCTTAACGTGCTTAATGTTAGCAACCATGGAACCCAATCTTCAGGATAAGTTCATACACATGGATGCTTACACCATGATAGGACAACTTAGGGAATTGTTCCAAAAGAAGTCCAGAATGGAAAAGTACGAGACGTCAAAGGCAATACTAAATTGCCGCCTTGAAAAGGGTAAGCCTGTATGGCTACATGTTTTTAAAATGATCAGTCTTTTTGAGAAACTAGCACGACTTGGAGTCGATCATGGCCGGGATTTTGCCACTGATATCATCCTGCATTCCCTTCATAATGGATTCAACCAGTTTAGATTGCACTACAATATGAATGGATAGGATAAATCTTTGGAGGAACTAAACGCAATGCTCAAGACAGCCGAAGAGAATATCGTAGTAGTCGAACCTAAGAAGGAAGTTCTGATGGTTCAGAAGGACAAAGGATTCAAAAGGGACGGAAACCAGAAGAACAAGAGGAAATTCGGAAAAGCAAAAGACAAAGAAGTTGCCAAAACCAAGAATTCCTCCTCTGACTCCAAGTGTTTCTATTGTGATGGCATAGGCCATTGGAAGAGAAACTGTCTCAAATTCCTTGAAGACAAGAAAAACGGAACAGTAGTTTCCGCTAAAGGTAAGAATGTCATAAGTTGATTCAATTAAATACAATTCCCGTAAAGGTATTGGATATCTAACGCTCATTTCATTATGAATGACAGGAGCAAATGGGAGCTGAGTATTTAACTGAAAGGAGATGAACCTGTCGAAGAGTCAAAGAAGCAATAGTTTCTGAGAAGGCTCCAAAAGGATTTTAGTCTTCTAGAGGCATTACATTTATTAGATATTAGTATTTTTTTCTTTTGTTTTGAACATCTCTCTGAAATTGGATTTATGAGAAATAAAGTATTTAGTATTTTATGATGTTTTTGAGAAAAGTACCTATTTCAACTTATGAACATTAAAAGACCAAACGATTCAATTAGTTATTCTAATCTAGTCAGACAACAAGGATGAACATGAAATTCGAAAGAATAATCATGGTTCAAACTAACCAATCTGACAAGATCTCTTATGACAAAACAGAGGTCAATTAATCACTAAAACTTATGTTGGACATAAGATAATGATTAATGTAACTAGAATAAACTAAATACTCGAACTTAGAAGAAGTTTAAGAAACTTAACCTAAATCCAGTAATGAATCAATATGAATAAAATTATTGATAAGATCAATAGTCTAAGTCATAACAAGTCTTCCAAAGCTATAGTGTCTAAATACAAGCTGCATACCCACAAGAAACCCAAAATTTCTATAGAAATTGAAAGAATGGCATACGAACATGGATTTTAGAAAGATTCTAAAATAGCCTTTCAATTATAGTCTGAAAACTTCGGACATAGTTTCTTCTTCTTCAAAGAAGAAATATGGGGTTTTTCCTCACAACATTGAAACAAAATTAGATTGTTGCTCTTGATGGTGTCTTCCTTGAAAAGAGTTGTTTCAAGAAGACAAGTGGGAGAAAATATTCGAATCTGATTCGAATCGAGCAACAAAAGAACACAATGGGAGTACGAGGAACTCGCCTAACTTCTTAAGGTAAGTTAAGAAGGTTCTACGATATTGTTCAGAAACCCCATTGAGTCTTCAGAAGACTCTCATAAACTATAGCAGAACCAGACTCTGAAAATTGACTAAGAGTCAAGAAGATCGAAAGTAAGAGTTGGTATCGAAACATTCGTAAAAGAAATTCAAGGGTTGATTTTCTGAAAGAATGGTTAGATTCTTGTTTGACAGGAGGGTAAGTGGGAGTGAAACAAGTTAGTTTCACGTCCTGTATGTGAGACATACTAGAATTGAGAAACAGTTAAGGAATTGACTCAATAGGACACCAGACGAGGGTAAATAAATTGGGCATCGAAATCTATAAAGTTATAGATTTACAGATGATAAGACTCATTCGAAAGAAGTTTTGAAGAAGTCCAACTAGAAATACTCTTAGAAAGAGATTCTACCCATCTCTCATGGATCACTGCTAAGCAAGAAATCAGAAACTGGAATTCTGATGAGCAAAAGAACACATGAGGAATACTAATGTCACGAGACATAAGATCGATTATAAAGATAATCGATGTTTACCCGCACATCTAGAAATACATAAGTATTTGATGACATCACCCATAAAACAACAGAGAAGTTCCTAGAATACTTGGAGTATCTAAGAAAGTATCTCTGAAAGTAAAAGTTGAAGAAAGTCATAAAAGTAATCTTCCGAAAATAAAGATAGGAATCTTTTAGGAAGGACAATCATGTGGAAAAGAAGTTTTTCACAGTGGGAGTCGTTGCAAACTCTACTAGTAAAGAAAAAAACAATTAGGACTTAGGAAGTGTTAATTTCAGTTTAAGAAAACTGACATTATCGTAAAAGCTGATGAAGACGTTCTTCAGCATGATAATGACAAGCAAAGTGAAAACGAAAACGTGAATTAAATCCACAAAACTAAACTGTCACCTCAGATCGAATATGAAAGATGTACGAATCTAAGGAATTAGGATCATGAAAGACTGCCCTAAGAGACTTGTAAAATTGGGCACGTAAAGAGTTTACGTGGGGAACTCACTTTTAGAAACTCTTGCTATCCGAAATAAATTAAATTTATTTCGTCATCTGAATTTTGATTTAGAATTTAGAAGACAGTCCAAAAATAATGGAAAGTTCCAGGCAGGTTTATTAGATACGTGATCTAATGAAAGAAACCCTGCTAAGTGAATAAGGAAACATTCCGTTATAAAATAACCCTAGTCCAGGACATCGATTGGACTACGATGACTTAAGAAGACTAGCATGAGTGATTGATAATATAGCGCTGTTTCTTGGGCTATAGGAATTGGAGAATTCAAGTCAACTTCGTGGATGTATAGGATACACTAGAACCCACCAAGTGAGAGTACTTCAAGAAGTTGAAGATATGAACGTCATAACTCTCATTTAGCAAATCAAATAGATTCCTTAAAACATGAGTACTCGATTGTTTTATGTAAGGAATGTCAAGCCTTGATCCCGTCAAACGTCGCGCCGTAACAGGAGGTTATAAAAATGGAGGCCGGGTAAGACAGGATAGACATGAAATTGAGTGGGAGTACAAGAATGGAATATGTCTTCCTAACGAGAGTTAGGATAAAGTATCTCTAGGCCACTTGAGGAGTGACAACTGGAAATGCATGGTCGTGCTCAAATGGATTAAAAGTTAATCATTTGATTTGATTTGGCTGATAAAGTCTGATAAAGTATGACGTATCAGATGAGATATGAAAGACATGGGCGAGCATTGCACTTGTTCTAAGTACAAGTGGGAGACTAAAGGATATATATATCCTTTGAGTCTGAAGGTATATCCAAGATGGCAATGCGTATGATTTGGCTCACAGGATAATGATGACTTTATTGGAAGATTAATCAATCCGGTTCAATTAGGAGTCGTAATGCTTAGCTAGAAGCCGCTTACGATTGTCGAAACACTTCGGTTATCCGCGGCTAACATAGACCAGATCCTACAACGGGTTACACATAAGAATTGGTAACTAGAACAGTGAGAATAGACTGATGGGAACTTCAATCTTTAATCATGATTAGCTAACCATCTCTAATCTAGGGTTGATGATGAAACCATATTCGACCTTTTAGAACCATAAGTTATTTGGTTAATTCTTTGAATGTGATTCAATGTCTAAATTGTTTTAGTGTGTTAAATTGATTTTCTTTTCATTGCCTATACTTTTAAATTTGGTATATCATGCTTTGTTAAATTCTTTGATGATATATGCTTATTGATTGATAGACAATAGCTTAAAGATTTATTTTCCAAAATAAGAAAATTACAATTTCATGAGTTAAAAACCGATTTTATCGAAAACATCTCCCGGAATTAGGATAGTTCATTATCCAAAATTCTGAGTTATAAAACGAGAGAGTTAGTCAGTTAATTTCGTGTGTTTGAAAGTGAGTTATTCGGTGGATTCCAAAAACCCTAGGCCTTCTCCCCCATTGATTCGTTTATTTTATTTGTTTTAGTATTCGTTCTAATATTTTATCACCAAAACCAAAACCAAAATCAAATCAAAATCATTTCCAAACAAAAACCGTGTTACTTCTAAGTCTTAGAATAGGTTTCACTTAGTCCTTGCGGATCGACCCGTTCTTACCGGATATTATTACTTGACGCCCGTATACTTGCGGGTGGTGACCTTTTAGGGTGACCTTTTAGGCCCATCAAAACTCCCATTCAGAAAATTTGTTTTCACATCCATTTGATGAAGCTCTAGATCATAATGAGCCAGCAAAGTCGTAATGATTCTAAGTGAGTCCTTTCTAGATACATGCGAAAATGTATCATGATAATCGATGCCTTCTTTCTGAGTGAAACCCTTTGCAACAAGTCTGGCCTTATATCGTTCAATTTTGGCCTTAGAGTCGAGTTTAGTCTTAAATACCCATTTACACCCGATTTTCTTACACCCTTCAGGCAATTGAACTAAATCCCAAACTTTATTCGGTTTCATCGATTTCAACTCTTCATTTATTGCATCCATCCACTTAGAAGAATCATCACTTTTAATTGCTTGTGAAAATGAAACTGGGTCTTCTTTACTCGTTCCAATGTCGTATTTAGATTCCTCAAGGTACACCAAATAATCAGACGAGATAGCAGGCTTTCTTATTCTCTGAGACCTGCGTAGCTCTAATGGATTATGAGGGTGGGTCAGTCATTTGTTGTTCAACATCATCAGTGTGATGACTCCCAATAGGAACAACAATCTTCTCATAATGTAAGGGAATAGGAACTGCTACCCTTACTTCTTCATAACCACATTTCGTGGTTCAGGACTCCCACTAGTCTCAAAACCTCCAGGAATCTAGCATTACCAGTTTCAACAATTCGAGTTGTATGGTTAGGACAATAAAATCTATACCCTTTGGATTTATCAAGGTATCCAATAAAGAATCCACGGACTGTTCTTGAATCCAATTTCTTTTCATTTGGATTATAAATCCTAGCTTCAGCTGCGCAACCCCAAACATACAAATGTCTCAAACTGGGTTTCCTTTCAGTCCACAACTCAAATAGAGTTTTCGGAACTGACTTATTAGGACCTCGGTTTAAGACATATACAACCGTCTTAAGAGCATCTCCCCACAACATAACGGGTAGAGTGGAACTAGATATCATGCTCCTAACCATATCCATTAAGGTTCGATTACGCCTTTCAGCAACACCATTCTGCTGCTGCGTTCCTGGCATTGAATATTGTGCACAAATGCCAAGCTTTTCAAGGAGTTTGGCAAATGGACCGGGGTGTTAACCTGATTCATCATATCTGCCATAATATTCACCACCCCTATCCGATCTGATGATTTTCACTTTTCCTTTTAGTTGTCTTTCAACTTCAGTGATAAATACCTCAGCTACACTTACCGCTTGAGATTCATCATGCAACAAATATATGTGTCCATAACGTGAAAAATCATCTATAAAGGTGATAAAATATTTCTCTCCACCAATAAAAGAAGTGGAGAAAGGTCCACAAATATCGGTCTGAATGATCTCAAGAAGATTCCTGCTTCTTATGGCTCCTTTCTTGGTCTGTGTTGTTGTTTTTCCTTTTATACAATCAACACATGTCCCAAAATCAGTGAAGTCTAGGTTTGTAAGAATCTCAACCTTCACTAATCTCACCATTCTTTCTTTCGAGACATGCCCCAATCTTTTATGCCACAAGTTAGCAGAATTTTCAATAATCATGTTACGTTTAATCCCAAAATTAACATTATAATGCAGGGTTAAAAGAGTTTTTGCAAACTGATCATCAAGACTGAGTTTATAAAGTTTATCACTTAAAATACCAGAACCCACAACCGAAGAGTTTTTAACAAGATCAAAACGCTGGTTACCTAAATTCAAAAAGTACCCCAAAAGATCTAATTGAAACATAGATGTCAAATTTCGAGACATCGAAAGAACAAAAAGAGTATTAGCCAAGTCCAAAATGTAACCAGTATTTAAAACCAAACGATAAGTTCTTATAGCTAAAACTTCAGAAGGGGAGTGGTTTCCCATTAAAATAAAACGCTCAGTCAGACTTGGGGTTCTGCTTGTAAGGAATCCCTTTCTTTTCAAACCAAGCCTTACGTTTTGGACAGTCAGCTAGAAAATGTTCTTTCTTTCTACAGAAATGACATTTCCATTTAACCTTCTTCTAAATATGGTCCTGAGATACTTGAGCAGGTCCATCATACTTTGGTGAATTAATTTTCTTTCCTTTCTTTGGCTTCCATTTATTTTTCTTTACTTCTTGAGAGACCATATGAACTGAAAAACTTTCTTGTTACTTAAGATTTGTCTCCTCTTGTACTAACATACTTGAGAGTTCATTTACATTCCATTGTTATTTCAGTGAATTATAATTCATTTGGAATGTACCATACTGAGGAGGCAAGGAGTTCAAAATAAAGCGAACAATGAAAGGTTCATCCACGTTCATACCAAGTCCTTTAACTTTGCTGCAATGCTTGTCATTTCTATAATATGCTCTTGCATTCCCTTAGTACCATTAAACTTCATGGTAGTTAGTTGAGCCATTAATGTGCCTGCTAAAGAGTTATCAGCAGCACGAAATCTTTCCTCAATTGCCTTGATGAATTCCTTAGCATCATCAATTTGAGGAAGAGAAGACTTTATGCTGCTCGCAATTGTCATTCGCATAAACATTAGGCTTAATCTGCTCGATCTCTCCCAAGCCTCAAACAAGTTCTTTTCATCCACACTACTAGAGGCAGTAAGAGCAGTGGGTCTATCATACAATAATGAGCGATCCAAGTCAAGAACATCTAAGATGAATCTGACATGTTCACTCTATTCAGAAAAGTTTGAGCCTGTGAGCATGGGAACAGATGCAGCTTGCGAATGAAGTGATATAGGAGCTGAAACTGCAAACATCAATCATCACATTATATTATAAGCAACTAAGTAAAATAAAAAATATTAGGATCGATAACAAATTATCCTATAAACAAGTGATCATCATTAATACATTCATTGATTGTATCATCTAACCATAAAAGGGTTTGTCACCTTTGGGCAACACAAATCAAGTTGGTTAAGTCATACAATACCACACATCGATTAATTATTGTAATTCATCTTTGGACAAATCATAACACAATAACAATCGACCAATTAATTAACGATGTCACAACATTTCATGCATAAGACTACAATGAACTATAACATATGTGTTTCTCTACTCTAAGATCGCTTAAGCAATCTTTCACAATGGTTAAACACATAATTTACTGTTCACTAAGATCTCATACTTCAATTATGTACACAAATCATGAGTCACACTAAATACAAACACTAAGG
>BEHA01000623.1:1055473-1066162 GCA_002897215.1 Eschscholzia californica subsp. californica | reverse complement strand
GGCAGAAATTCCGGCGAAGGGGAAGGGTTTCCAGACCGGAAACCCTCGGTTTCACGAAGGGTTTCCGATCTGGAAACCCTTCCCCTTCGCCGGAATTTCTGCCGGCAACCTTTCACCGGAGAAGAAGGGTGAGGTGGAGAGGAGGTGGTGTGATGGAGGAGAGATAAGGTGAAGTGGATGATAAAGAAAGGGGTGATGTGGCTTTTTTTTTGTTTTTACCCTTTTTTAGAAATAATTCTTTTTTGGCCCCCGTGGATAATTTCGTCAAAAATTTGGCCCTTGGGGCCAAAACGAACTGCCGGACACTTATCGGGGCTAAAACGGCTAGTTGGTCACAAATCGGGGGCCAAAACGGAATTAACCCTAAAATTAATGAAATTATTTTGGCTCAAACTTAATTATTTATTTTTATTTCGGTTATGAGTCAGCCCGAGACCCGATTCGCCCGACACCCGAATTACCCGCCATGGGCAAGTGCACATGGCGGGCTTTGTGCAGGAGATTGAAGATTTTACCCGACCCGAGCCCGCCTGTTTAGCTAACTGGACATTGAATATGTTAGCCCGAAACACCCGAGCCCGGAGCATTGGTGCCCATGGGCGCCCGAGCCTGGCCCGTTTCTCACCCCTACCTCAATCATATCCGTAAGTTGTTGTTATTGATGGAGAGACACAACCAGTACAATAGGAGGGGTTAGGGACCTTCAGTTATTGTAACTACTCCCACTTCTTTTCCATCGAAGAAGGGGGTAGCGAGTTGGTTATTGTAACCACTCTGTTTGTCATACTAAAGGAAGTACCAGGGAACACAACCATGTCAACTGTGTAGAAGGAAACCACTAAGTCAATAAAGTATCATGACATTCAAGAATGTTTCTTCTCCAAAAGGGTTGAACATCAATAGAAAGATTGATTCTTACACTATTTAGCTTGCAAGCTCAAGAAGTCTATGTATAAACTAAAACTTGCATCCGACTAATGGTATTAAAGTTTACATACCTTGAGGTTGGTGGGAGCAAGTATACATTTTTAGTCTTACATGTAGATGGTATATACTTGCAAAAGGTGATTTGAGTTTGCTACCTTATATGCTATGAAGCAATGACACAAGCAATACAGCTGAGAAACTTCGTTTCTCATCTCAAAATCGTCAATACTACAGAGAGACATTTATAGATCCATTGTGATAATTTTGCAATGGTTTTCCTCTCTTAAGGTAATAAGAGTGGGAGCAAAAATAAATATATCGAACATAAAGTATCTCTTGTCAGAAGAAAGTTAAAGAACATAAAGTGACCACTAAGCATATAAGTAATAAGTTAATGATATTGCATTCCTATAACTAATACATTGCTGGCACAATTGTTTTTAGATCATGTGGTGCAGAAGGATCTTAACTTATGTAATGCTTGACTATGTACTTTTCTTGACAGTTTGAGATGTTTGGTTATTATGGACAGATCACCATATTTGTGCACATAAAAGAATAACTATCTTATATCCATGTGATATTAAAGAAGGACCTAAGTAATTTTGACAAAAATTACTCATTCAGAAGTTATGCTCATCAAGTGCTTAGTTAAAGAGCATAATGTTTCTAATTTTATAAATTAGCAATCCAAAGATTCAAATGCAAATGAATTAACACCATAAATTTACATAATCAAAATATTTAAGAACAAAAAAAATATAGAACAACAGTAGACCAGAAGCTAAAAATAATTCTACTTATGTACAATTACATTAAAAGTTACGTATCTCAAAGTTACACATAATAAGCAATGTCAAAGAGGGCTCTAAGGGGGGGAACTATGAGCAACGTGTTCCTCTCTAGAGAACAAATTTGTTCCTAAAAAAACCGAGTACAATTACATAACAAGTTACATATTTCAAAATGACACGATATAAGAAAAATAAACAGGGAGATTTAATTTTTTAACTGCTTGCATCAGGGGGAGATTAGCAAGAATACAAAGTCTACCATAAAGACAATGGGCTTTTACTTGAAAATCAAGTTATTTTCAATGAGACTTCTATAGATCAAACATAAGACATCTTCTTTGCAACCAAAGCCTACCATAAATAAATTAATTGAAATAGATTCATCCCTAATACATAATAGAAAGAGGGAGAGATATTTCAACTAATGAATGAAGAAAACAAACACACCATACTCTAACAAATTAAACCCTCCAATAAGAAAGTAAAAACCTAAAAATGAAAAAACCCTTAATTAGGGATGTGGTTACATCTAAAACAAAACTAACATATGATAACCTTGTATTAGTTGATTCGTTAAGATGATGTACTTAGAGATTCTGAAAAAAAATAAAAATAAAAAGTATAATCCGGGTAACAATATAATAACCTAAACACAACCATGAGAAGTTTTAACCAAAGATTGGGGTTCAAAGCTTCTTTAAATACAAAGGGCATGCAAAGTTATACAAAAAGGACAGAAACCTTCCTGATTACTTACCGCGATGCTCTTAGGTAACAAATAAAAATTCAGATAAGCCATAGAAGATCGAGCATATCAAAATTCAGAATTAGGTAGAAGATCACAACTCACACAGGTTATCAATTCATCAATTAGGTATAATACCTGGAACCTGACTTTATGAGAGAGATGAGTCATGGGAGGAATTGATAACCCAATTTATGCTTGTTGAAAGGAATGGTGAAGGAAGAAAGCACAAGAACACAACTTATCTAGATAGTTATGAAGAACTATCAGAAACTCAAATGATAATAAAAAATTTAGTAATAATAAAATAAATTTTGTACAAATAAAATTGTTGTACAAACACACACTCGTATTAGAAAATTACTGATCCATCAATGATGTTCTTCTTCGAATTGATCAGCAGGTAACTTCTCTTTGACAAAAACTTTGCTTACTTTAAATAAATCATTTGTCTGTAACCAGTCTTCTTGGTGTATGATGCTTCAGTAAAAGCTTATGTCTTACATGGTAAAATCAAACACTATACAGAATTGAAAGTCATACACAACAGTACAATACCAAGCTTATAACTGCTAGAGCACGATCATGCACTCATACTTTTGAAATACAAATCAAATGAAACATTACAAACCATTTCTTTTAATTTATAAGAAGAGAAACTATACATAGAAAGAACCCATAGAGAGAGAGAAAAAGGAACCTATTCAGGCAAAACATTCGGGCCTTGTAATGGATGAGGGATATCTTTTGGAAAATACCATTTATAGAGAGAAAGAAACCATAGGCACAATGTGAAAGTACAACCTTGGGAGTTGAACAGTGAAAACGGCAAAATGGTTGAGATGCCCACTTAAAAGTCGTATCAAAGAAATGAAAGAGAGATAAAGAGGGTTATTAGAATTTAGGATATTAAGTTGATTGATGAATTGATTTCTGTTGAACGTTACAAAGAGGAACCGTTACAATTTAGTTATGAACAATAAAAGTCGGAAAGAGAAATTAGAGCATTAATTAATTAAATTGATTTCTGTTTAACCCGTTAAATTGTGGAGAGGTAAAGGTTAGAGAGAAAAATAATTGAAATTAAGATGGAGAGAGAAACTATTTAGATTAATGAGGGGAGTTACTGAGAGATTATTGGCATGATCCAATGGCCAACCTTGAATCATACTGGGAAGAATGACCATCATTTATATAATAGATTCTTAACATTAATCATATAGTTGGTGTTTTATTACTAAAACAGTAAAAAACTTTTCTGACACCTCTAGCTTCAACTTGCGAAGGTCTAAAGGATCGATATGCCACGCTTTCACGGTTCGTAACCCCTATGATGGTTTAGTGGTTGTTTGGAATAAAAGGGCACAATAACTCTGAAAAAGACACATTTTTCCCTTCTTTTGATATACTCAAAGATCCTTCTTGGTGAAGTTTAAGTTCCGAAAAAAAAACTCCTTCTTGGGCTATTGAAAAATACAGGATGGTACATTGTTTGATCACTTCTCATCTCTCTCACCACCAAAAATCCAAGCAAATGAGCCACCAAAGCTACTGCCTGCACAATAATAAGTAAATTGTTTAACAGGAGATATAGCTTTAAAGTTAGAATGAAGTTATATGTTAACAAGAGATATATATACATCGAAAACTCTATTCTACATGTTTGAGCAAAAAGTGATCAATAACTTTATCATGCTTCTACACTGGGACAACACTAAAATGGTGTAAACTGCATTTCTTGTAAACCACTTGCTCATAAGACTCGGACCTTAATGATAATATATTATGATAAAAGTAATATATGTTTCAACAAATAAGAAGTAATATCAATATATGGTTTAAGAAGTACAAAAAGTGAAATTAAATAGGTATGACAGAGAGATATGAGGAATTCATACCTATTCCATTATCAAAGGCATTTCGACAAACAAGAAGCGACTACATTTGATATGTAATTCCTATCCTATTGTGTGTTTGTGAAGGAGGAGTGAGTTCCATTAAGGTCTAACATTATATCGAATCCGAGCACATTACGCGAAATGGTGAGAAAATAATTAAAGAAGAAAAGAAAGAAAGTATGTTTAATTGTCTCCAAATTGAGTATAAGAAGTAAGGTTAATCTTAAAATTACACACCTATCAAACCAAAAGAAGAAAATATTAAGATGTATAAAATCTTTGGATGATTATGGAAGTCACTAAGGAATAACAACTAAAAAAATAAGATTAAAATTCAGTTACAACGAAACATTTTCTTTAATTTACATGACAATCTTCTCTGCAGAAAAAAAAAACTACTAAAACCGGTAAAGATATGTAAAATATCAACCCTTTTCAGAACCGAGGATTTCAACAATGAGGAGGATTTCGACAACGAATATTTGTCAGTGCTTCAAAAATCAATTTCTCTATTTTCATTGTCGTTGTACAGCTAAAACCAGGTTTCAACCAATAGTCTCTTCAAAATGTTATTCAAAGAACATTAATTCAACGGAATGGATTTCCAGGAAATAAAGATCAAACAAAAAGAAAGGAAAATAATAAAGAACAAAAGGCAAAGAGATTATTTTTTCTTACCCATAGCCAAAGAATAAGAAAAAGATGTCGTTGATGAGAGAAAATATGTAAAAGATTTCATAGAGTTGAGAGAGCGGAAATCAATTTACCAAGTAGATATTAACTACCTCAACAAAAAAAAAGTAGATATTAACTAAAAATGAAAAAAATTGTATGTAGATGTCTATCCCACCTATTTATTCTGCAGTGCGCATTAAGAACTGAGAAGAATTCCCTTTTTATGTTTGATATCCTACAACAATCTCTTTAGAACTTTGAGAGTAAATCAATTCCTAAATTGTGGAAACAAAACAATCAAAAGTAAAAGTTAACAAAGAGACTGATAAAATACTTATATTATTCGTTTGCACATCACCGATCTACTTTGCTAAGAGGTGGTTGTAGCGCAACGACCTAGCCCAAACCTAAACCTACATAGATGTACAAAAAAAAAAGAACAAATAAAAGGATATGAGACTAAGAAAAAAATTAGTGAAAATTATGTAAATAATTCAACCAATACACACCTTTATCAACACTTAAAACCATAAACAATCGTACAAACTAAAAGTCATGCCAATAAACCCTAAATTTCATACAAAAATATTGAACATCAAAGACAACAAGTCAGTGAAGAAATTGCAAAAAAAAGAAAGAAAAAATCATCCAAATTAAAGAATACATGATTTATGTATAAACAAACCGGATGGTTGGCTTACAGAACGCTTGCTTTCTTGATAGATTCCTCGATGATTTAGTTGATTTTAGTAAGAGATAAATGAGGATTAGTACTATTAACAGAAAAGAACAATGAAAAAGCAAGAAACCATTATAAGTGAACCCATATTCTATGTACATAATTAAAAAATGATTAAATTACATGGTATAACTAAAAACTACTAAGACAAAGTGGATTTAGGTGGACAATTAAAATGTATAACCTCAAGAAAGTACGAGCTTGAGAGATCCCTTCCCCAATGTGCGCAAGAGTCCTGCTTCATAAGCTTATCGACACAAGGAAGACAAAACTAATGGTCACAATATGACAAGCTTTGAAGATTCTAAGAAAAGAATAAATATTTAACAAAAAAATCTTTTATGTGATAATAGAAGTTAGTTGTCATCGATTGAAACTTAAACTTATAGACAGACTGAACAATGAATCTTCTCCTCTGAGGCATCGATATTGATCTTCCATGTCTTCTACCTTGGTCATAAATAAAGCAAGAATGAACAGATTAAAGAAAAATGAATAAAAAAACACATGAATTTACAAGCAGAAGGTGAAGAATTGATGCAAAGAAAACTGTCCCAGTAGAAAAAGAAAAACGAAGAACGAAATGGGTAGGTATAAAGTTAAACTATAGAACCAAATAAGAAACGATCAAATTTCGATATTTTATTTTGGATTTTGGATTAGAAAAAAATGAAAAAGAAAATGAAAAATAAGTGAAGCAGGATAAAAAAAAAAAACTTTATGTTTAATAGCATCCATAACTCCTTATTGAACTTTAATATTTTTTTTCTCTAAATTTGTAACCGATACATTGATTTAGAATAGTTAAGAGCATCCACAAATCTAAATAAATGACCATAGGGAAAAAAGAACTTGCTTAATTTCTCTAAATTTGTAACCGATACATTGATTTAGAATAGTTAAGAGCATTTTCTCTATGTCATAAGGTGAACATGTTTGTATAATGGATCCAATGAGAGGGTGAACAATATTTTAATTTCTTGGGTAGGTAATGGATCTAAAGGCTAAGATTTGAGAAAAAACGCAACGAACGATCGGATTTGTCTTTCGACTTGTCCCAGTCAGCACAAAACATTGTGTTTTGTTATATAGACTAGGGTATAGCCCGTGCCTTCGGCACGGTGCCTTTTGTGGAGCACTTACCCATTGAGACTTGCAAGATTTTTCATCATATTTTTGGAGTGAAGAAACATTACCAGAACTAACACCTAAGTTGCAGCAGTTTGTTTAAATAAAATGAACAAATAGTAATTTACAAAATATGAAACATATATTAACAATTATTGAAAATTGACATTGTCAATGATATTACAACACCATTAAATGTGAAAGGAACAATGAAATTGGGAGCATTAAGCTATCTAAAATGATAATGTTAAATTGACAACACTGTTAACCTCAAGCTTTAAGATGCTCCCTCTTTGTAGTTTTCAACTTGGTTGGTTTTTCTCTGCCATCACCATTAAATTTTGACCCTGAAGCTGATGGTTCCAAGATATCATGGCTTGGGCTGCTGCGAGTAGTTAAGTATCATCATTTGTAACGTACAAATTTCGTGTATCTAAACTAAATTGATCAAATGGATAAGAGGTAACGGACATCCGAGTTTATGGTGAAATTTCATCTCCAATTTGTAGTTAGTCCCCTCCCCACATGGATTCTGCACGAGTAGGTTCTTGTTAGCTCCATGCTTTGCGAAAATTAGACCAACCAACATCAATAATGTACGAAAGCATAGTTAGACAACAATAAATTACCTACCCTTGACACCAAAGATTCAATAATCTTTTTCTGCCCTCCGGAATAAAAATAGAGGATTTAATTTCTCTTCCATGCTGGTCCATTTTTCTACTCTTCAATACCTTGCTGATTTTCTTCCTTCTCTTCTACATTCTGAGGCAGAGTTTTAATTGCTTGATTCTCTGAAGATGAGCCTACATTTTTTATACGTCGAGAACTCCTAGAAGAATTTAAATTCTCTACAGGAATGTCCTCTAATGGAGCTATGTTTATCGATACTTTATTTAAATGAACTCAATAAGAACAGTATCATATTTCATTATAGATGATTAAATTCCAATATCATAATAATCAATTGAATTATCAAATCGTAAAATACCCACACGACTTAAGCTCGGCGCTTACCGTTCATGAACTAAGCAATATAAATTTTCATTTAAAAAATAACAACTATGGTATAATACATAGGCCCCCATGCTTGATGCACAGGAAAGTAATGAGATTACCACAACAGTCATGTCCAAAATATCCCCCAACACTGTTATCTCCTCTGTTTCTTCTTATCTCCTTTTCTGTTTAAAAGTTTTTACAGACGTCATTGAAGGTCAAAATACTTAAAGACAATAGAAAAGTAGATTTCGCAACTTCAAAACACTAATCACATCACAACCAAAAGAACCCACAAAAAAAGTAACATGAAAACTGCACTGCTTTAACTTTTGTTATTCAGTTCTAAGTACTACGATGTCAAAAGGTAAAACCCAGAATAGTAAAATCAACATTTTGTTTTTTCTGAACCTACCTAAGTAAAAGTGTAGACATCTATGATGTCCAAATTTCACACTTAAGCATACCCAGAATCTAATAAGAAGATGAAGGAGAAGAAAGAAATTTAAGAGGGAGAAGCAGAAGAAAGCATAGTTAGTACCCATCAAGTTCACCACCATCGTCAGCCATACACATTCACGCACCAGATATAAGGAAGAAATAACACCAAATCACTTCAAGTATATATTAACAAGATAAATATTAACATATAGATGTTACCCAAGAAGGGGAGAAATGGTACCAACAATAGCCTCAGGGCCCCAACCCATGTACTCACTGTTCACAGGGTGTATTTGCTGAAGAGGAGTATACACAAACACGTAAAGAGCAAGATTGGATGCTCCAAGTCTTGCTGCCAAGATATTAGCCTGTAAACAACCACGCCATAGAGGCATTCATGAGATATCAAATCTTTAGAATAAAAATTCATCTTTTCTAGAAAGGGAAATTTAAATACTGGTAAAAGAGATTGGTTGGACCCCTTGCATGCCAATATAGATGTGCCTGCTAGTCTAACCGTAGTAGCCCAGACAGCTGCGTGCGCGACATTAACACGACCAGACGGCAATGACCATAATTAAATCAACCATGATAGAGTTAGAGAAATCTATAATCCAAAATATCTGCATTAAATGATTCTACATTCATCGGCCCAAACATAATCAACAACAGCCTCTCCCACCATTCTTGTAGGAGGCGCAAATGTGAACTTGTATATGTCATCTCCCTTTATTGATGTCGGACAGTCGGACCAATTAGAGAAAACTTAGACTGTGCAACCATGCCTCCTGTGTGTAGCTGATGCTTCATTTTCTTTCTTCCTTGCCATCTGCAAATTATAAGTCCATGTTTGTCCTGGTAGTATTGGACAGTTTGTCCCTTGTACTCCATCTTGCCTTGAACTTTTCCTTTGTTGCACCCCATTCCAAGTGAAGGGTAGGGGTTTCTGGGAGATTGTAATGAACATTAACATAAATACTATCCTTCGTTGTTCCGTTAATTAGAGGACCGGGAAACTGACTATTGATAACAATGACGTTTATCAGTTCCAAGAGGAGAACGTTGAGAGTAAAAAACAGTCCAATCATACCAACGATCTGGGTTACTGGCATTTCCCAATCTGAAACAGATCACTATCAAGAAAATATACAAACCCAAACTTGATTTAATGAAATCTAATAGCCCTTTATACATCATTTATGTTTACAAATGGAAGAACCCTAATATCTTAAGGAGTATACACAAACTTGATTTAATGACCTTTATCCAGACACTAAGAAGAACAGTGATGCAGTCGAGATAGAAAATCAAGTCTAACATAACTAACTTTATTAAAACAGAACCAATCTTGTTCATATACCTAAACTGCTTTCATACTGCTTTCTTTCATACGCTCCGAGCATATTTTATATTTGCAACCTTACAACAAATATATAAAAAAATAACTACCTCAATAAATAACCAAACGAAACACTTGACTGCATCAATTGATCAACTAAAACCCATTAATTGTCAATTAAAGAGAAAATAGATTAGAATATAATTGAAAACTATGAGAATCCATTTTATGGCATCCGTAAATCGACCACATTTCAATCGATTATCATATTAAAAAATCTATTAGAATAAACCAATATAAGTCAGAAAAAATAAAATATAAACCAATATAACAATAACTCAAAACCATGAACCCAAAAGAGATATTTGAAACCAAAAAAATTATGTATTACTGTGATTAAACCATGGAGTGATCCGAATACATTAACAACAAAAGGAAATGGAACAAAGAGAGTGAAAAGATTGCGTACGTACCCGTCATTTGAGAAATGGTTCATTAGGACACCTTAGACTTGAAGCGAACTCATGGTTAACACAAAAGTCGTGTCTTCAAAACCGTCCATATAGCTTTTGGAATGTTTAAATTAACACAAAAAAAAGTTATTCTGACCGTCCATATAGCTTTTGGAATGTTTAAATTAACACAAAAGTCGTGTCTTCAAAACCGTTTAAGTTTCTGACTTGAAGATAAAGTAGTAGTAGTAGCAGCCTCTGTACAAAAAAGATCCATTCAACATTAGTCAACATTTGAAAAAAATCAAACTCTTTTCTTCTCAAATTCCATTTGAAGTCCATACAGTTTCTTATGAGTTCAAACATAAAAGAAAAGTTTGGAGATAGGCACGAGATTAACAAACAAAAGTTACAAACAATTAGCAAGATGTGAATGAAACACTCCCCAAATAATTTTAAATCTTAAAAGAACTTCACTGAAGCATTTCTTCAAACACATCGTGAGCAAGAAGTATATACTGATGATCAAGAGAATACCGACTGTAATTCAAA
>BEHA01000623.1:1033313-1045949 GCA_002897215.1 Eschscholzia californica subsp. californica | reverse complement strand
TGGCGTCCACAAAATCTTCAATAAGGCTCTTTCGAATAGGCTCAAACCCTTTCTCAGCAAGCTAACTTCTGATACACAAGGTGCATTCGTAGCCAATAGACAGATTTTAGATTCAATTCTCATAGCTTCGGAGGTGATAGAGTCAGCAACCAAATCAAAATCTTCGGGTTTGATATTCAAGATTGACATCGAGAAGGCTTTCGACAATGTGCGATGGGACTCAATTGACGTAGTATTACAGAAGATGGGATTTAAATGGAGATGGAGGAGATGGGTCAAACAAGGTATGAAATCAGCACATTTTTCAATACTAATCAATGGAAAATCGAATGGCTTCTTCCAAAGCTTCAAGGGTCTGAGGCAAGGGGATCCCTTATCCCCTTTCATATTCATACTAGTTGGGGAAATCTTCTCTATGTTAATGAAAGAAGCTCAGGTTGTGAACAAGATTCATGGGCTAAGGGTCAAAGAACACGGAACCGAGATAACCCACTTACAGTTCGCTGACGATACTATAGTTTTTCTACAAGCTGATATTGAACAAGTCCGAGCTGTAAATGTAATTCTCCATCGTTTTGAAGCTTTAACAGGTCTCCGCATCAACAGAGACAAGACTTCAGTTATAGGTGTTAATACGGAACCTGAATTGCTAGAAGAAATCAAAGGTATTATTCATTGTCGTCAAGAGACCCTTCCTTTCTCTTACTTGGGTCTTCCTCTTGGGAAATCTCCCAAATGCAAGTCTTTCTGGGATCCGGTCATTGATAAAATTCAAAAGAGATTGGCTACGTGGAAATGCAAATACTTATCTAAAGGAGGGCGAATGGTTCATATCAAAAGTACATTAACAGCCATTCCAATATACTATCTCTCGTTATTCTTGATGCCAGTCTCTATCAGTAAGAAGGTTGATCGTATTATCAGGAATTTTTTATGGGGAACAACTGCAAATAAAAGAAAATATCACTGGGTAGCTTGGTCTAAAATCAACATCAGCAAGAAATCAGGTGGACTTGGTATTAAAAACTTGGCATTGATGAACAAAGCACTTATTGGCAAATGGGTTTGGAGGTATGGACAAGAACCTGATAGCTTTTGGAGGAAGATAATTGATGAAAAATATAAGGGAGGTGCTGCTCCGTGGTTCCCAAGCGACCAAATAACATCCAAAAATGCTGGCCATTGGAGAAGAATATCTTCCCTGACCCCTATTATCATGAAGAAAACCAAACTAGAGATCAATAGAGGTCGTCAGCTTAGCTTTTGGTTGGACGACTGGACGGGCAGAGGGTCTTTTAAGTCTAGATTTCCTACTCTCTGGAGAGCTACCAAGAAGAAATTTGCATCTATAGAGGATAATTTGGGTGGTGCTTTCGTCGATGATTCATGGAATCTTCATTTTTCTCGACCAATTAGAACATCAGAGATTAATCCCCTTATTTCTCTCCTTGAGTCCACAACGGAAGCTTCATCTTCCCTCAATTCCTCGATTGACTCACGTAAGTGGCTCCCTTCGAACCATGGTTTCTCGGTCAAATCTTTATATCTAGAGCTAGAACATCAAGGTGCATCCTCGCAACAACCAGTTGCAAGTTGGATTTGGAACAAATGTATTCCTTCGAAAGTCTCTTTTCTTCTCTGGGCTATCATCCATAAAGCTGCTCCAACCATGGACAAGATTATTCGAAGAGGCTTTATAACTCCAAACAGATGCTCTTTGTGCAAGTCCAATTGTGAATCATCTGATCACCTATTCCTTAATTGCACCTTCACTTCTAAGATTTGGCAAGCTTTAATCCCCTCTCATGATACAAACAGTAGCACTCAATCAATCTCCAACTTCTTGATAGAATGGACACCAAAGAAAGTAACAGATAGAAAATCCTTCCTCCATCTTTGTATCCCTCCGGCAATCATCTGGGTCATATGGTTAGAGCGTAATTATAGAGTGATGGAGATAGAAAGTGACAGAGAAGCTACACACGGGATAATATCATCATTCAAGCTAAGAGCCTAATTCACTATTGGGCAACCAATCAACTATGGAGCAAGTCGACCCCTTTTAGCCAATACATTAGGAACTGGGATGCTTTATCTAGGCTATAAGCCTAATGTACCTATATTTTCTTGTCTTTTGTCTGTGTATTGGATGGTTAGCCATCTAGGCTTCTGCCATTGCATTGATTTTTCATTAATGATACTATTTTATCTTCTCCAAAAAATATTACTAATAGAAACGTGATTGCATTTACAAAAATAATTTATGGTTTTTTTCTATAGGTAACTAATACAAAAACCTACTTTTTTTTTTTTTATGAAAGTACAAATTGAAACCCACTCAACAGAGATACTTCATATGATGGATGAGAAAGATCACAAAGTCAATCTATATAGAAGAGAAATTCAAAAGACAAAATTATGTAAAAGATTCTACCTTCTTCACTTTATGTTACTTCTTAATTTCAGCCATGGATCCTTTACTCATCTATAAAATAAGAACATCATTATTGTTTAACAAAGACATATGTGAAAAGAAAATGTAGAAATAAGATATATTTGTGCTACAAATGTCAGAAGGCTTACTTAATAAGAAGATCTAAATGGCCCCCGATTTGTGACCAACTGGCCGTTTTGGCCTCGAATTGTGTCCGGCAGTTCGTTTTGGCCCCAAAAAATTCCTAAATGACCCCAAATTTTTTCAACCTCCCAATTCTACCCCCATGGCATTTCTGTAATTATTTTTTTTCTTTTTCTTTGTCCACCTCATCTAACAATTACCACATCACTCTGTCCACCTCACCCTTCTTCTCCGGCGAAAAGTTGCCGGAATAAAAAATTTCGGCCGACCACCTTTACCAAAAAAAAAAACTTCATCTTCTTCATCTCCTTTTTTTCTCTCTCTTCTTCGTCTTTCTTTACCTCTCTCTATAATCCGGCGAAGGGAACAGATCCTTATGACTAGGACAAAATTAATGCTCTTAGATGGTGACTGGATAGCCACACAAGCATATGACTAGGACAAACACCATTCATTCAAATCAATCCACCCAAGCATATGACTAGAAAAAAATTTAATGTTCTTAAATGCCTTCTCCTCTTCCCTAACATTCTCATCCTCCCTAAAATTAAACTTCAAATTAATATCACATGTAAATTAAGTTTCATGTATTAATATATGAAAACTACATGTCGGAAAACATGTCACAACTATCTCTCTACAGCGAGAGATTGGAATTCGTAGTACGATTTCTTTATCCATTAAAAAATATTTTCTCCTCCCAAAATATAGTTTATAGTAAGTTTCTAATTAAATAATCTCTACGGCAGTCAGAAAATTGGGTATCATTCACTACTATGTATTCATAAATTATACAAAAATATCTAAATAACCAAGTATAATGAAATATACTTAAATAATTAAAATAATATCTGCTGATTAAGTTTAATACGTATTCTTTATATTGTTCGTATTGGCTACCTCTGAACTCACCACAAATAATTGCTAAAAGAAATGATGTAGTTACATATATGTAATCTATGAAATTTCACAATGTAGGGTCAAAAGTGTTGAATCAAAGGGAAATATGAATCATAGTCTTGGGTGTTGTTTTTGTATTCATTATCCTCTAATATATTCCATTGGTTTGATTTCTTTTTTTCTCCTTTCACATATCAATATGACTAGGACAAAATGAATGCTCTTAGATGGTGACTGGACAACCACACAAGCACATGACTAGGACAAACACTATTCATTCAAATCAATCCATCCATTTTCTTTCCCACTTTAAATCTTGGAAAAAAGTTAATATTGTTCTTTGATGCCTTCTCATCTTCCCTAACCTTCTCATCCTCCCTAGAATTAAACTTAAAATTAATATTCTTAGATGCCTTGTCCTCTTCTTTCGTTACCTTCTCATCTTCCCCACAATTAAACTCACCTTACAATCTCAAAATCCCACACTTTGACGGAGACTTCATGCACAGTAAAATTAAATGCCCCACCCTTCAATCTCCCCAACAAAAAATAACGGTCCAACGATGCTGCAACCCTCTATTCCTCTTCCTCTCTTAAAAATTCGTAACTCAAAACATGGTTTGGTAGTTTTCTAATGGTGGAAGAAGTAGAAACCCAACTCAGCTCCTGTTTTATTTCTCTTCACATTTCTAAAATTTATGCGCTAGAAAAGATGGTAAACTATCCTTTCAGATCTATCTTTATGTTTTATCACCTAGGTATAACTTATATTCGGTATAAGTCAAACCTTTTTTCGGAAGATCGACTTTGGTTGTTGTACATTGTCTTTGTTTCTGCAGTTTGAGGCGTTTTAACAAGAATCTTATTTATACTCTTTCACGTGAAGCGATTTATGCAAGTAAGCTTCATTTTCTAACTAATGCTAAAATATCCCATTCTTGGAATATTCTGTTAAGAAAACAGTACATTTTCTTGTGTTGTTGGAAGATACTGATTTAAAAGGTGTCACATCAAAGTGGACAACTCACAGAATAAGGCAAGAACATGAAATAAGGTTTAATGCACTACTGCAAAGGAAGAATGCCTTATACGTTTCACCAGGTAAGCCTTCAGCCTAAATAATTTTGATTTGGTAGGTGACTCCACAAACAATCTTCTTCAAGGTTTTACTGAGTAGTTAGTGAAGGAATTCAGTTAGCAATTGATTATGGTTTTGAATTTTTTTTCTTATTTTTGTCTACACATCTCTCCCTTTATCTACACATCTGAACCTCCTTATTTTTGTCTGAATTTCTTTCTTTTTTTGTCCAACTTCTTTTATAATGAGAATTTCCCGAGAAGTAACTGGATACACCTAAGGTGTTTGAGAAAATGTCTGTGAGGGAATTTGTCAAAAGTTAATTTGGGTATTGCAGATGATCTTTCCATAGATGCTCGAAAAAATTTATAGATTGAGACCTCTCAGAAAAGCTGCTCATTCATTACCTAAGAAAAGAGATTGGCCTGAACTATAAGAAATTGTAGCAACAATAACAAGGTGTCCCTCCAAATTTCGGCTTTAATTTTTGCATGAAAGCAAATCCCACCAAATTTAACATCAACTTCAAATTTGCTTTGACAACTATTTTACTTTGTGCTAGATATTTGTTATTTATAATATTATGAAGATATGTTTGTTAACTTTGAGTTGGCTGAGAAACCAACATAAGAAATCTTAGATATAGTGTGTATATTAAATGAACTTGTGCACTCGGGATTTGGGTGATTATGTTTTTGACCAGTTCATCGGAATGTTGAACGAGAAGAAACCCTTATATTGAGCAATGACTCTTTTTCTGTTGTGAATTTCTATCTTGAAAATTACTTTATGTAAACTGAAAACAGTATTTTATTAAGAAAGTCGACCGTAAAGAATAAACAAATTTTAATCTGACTACCAATGGACGTTTGATGAACCTCCTATTAGAAAGGCCACATAGAACCTTATTTTCATATTCTTTGAGGAAATAAAGTTTGGGAACACAACACCTTGTAAAATCTAAAACAGTTAGTTTCTTTGTCTGTAATTAAATTTGCTTGAAAGACAAAATTGAAGTACAAAAGAAGCTTTTGTTAATTACAGCTGAAGCCTGAAGTTTCTCACTTTGTTTGATGGATGAGCTCCACCTGTCGACATGTTCGTTACATGGAGTTCTTGTATTTAGAACTAAAACTTCAACAAATTTTTTTCCAATGGATGATTCAGTATCAGAACTAAACATGGAACAAAGTGTTAAGTCGATTGAGAGCTAGAATATGTTTGTGAGATATCTCTTTAAGGTATTTGGGTATACAAATATTCAAAAAAATAGTTAAAACAGTAGAAAACTGTACAAGATAATGACACTATCAAGAAGCTGAAAAATAATTTTTTCATATGGCGACGTTTACAAAAATGAGAAATCTCAAGAAACATCACTTTCTTTCGAGACATCTGTTTTTTAATCAGGTCACATTTTTTACATATTGAAAAACTATATGCATCAATTTAATTTTTGTGAATATATCCCGTCCACTATCCAAGACATCTATTTTGAAGTCTCGAATTTAAACAATTTTCTACTAATTTATTCAAGTCATTAATTTTGTTTTGATAACTTCCTCTTTGATTTCGTAAATTAAAGAACATGAGATATGGAAACGTCACTCATATTGTTTATTCTAATAACAATCTGCGTATCTCTTCAAACACATGCCTCTAGAAGATATCCCTAACAAAATTCAGTTGGAAGTATTTTTTTGGATATGGATATTTTGACTTTTAATGATAGATTTGTATCTCGTTATTATCATTTAATTTTCCAGTATTGTAGTTTTGACTTATTAGAGAAAAAGTTTATCAAGGAATATCTCAATCATATGGAGGTTGGCTTCCACGTTTTTTGAGAGTCTTTACAAACGCTAGATATTCATGCACTTGCGTTTGGCTGGTGTTTTTTTCATTCAAATCTTAAACAAATTTCATTCAACAAACATTTCATCAGAAACATAAAGTTTTTGAACACCCTAATAATCTTTTTCAGCACATATATGATATATTACGTTGCATCTAGACAATTGTTCCCATTTCGATTTTATTACCCCAACCATGTACAGTGCATAAGGGGCATTGCCCCCGCACGTAGTGCGGGGGTTATGCCTAGTATATAAACATAACATATATCAAACCTTAAACTCATAATTATTAGGTTTAATAGTTGTGATTGTATGACTCTGAAGAAGATAAAGTTTGGGTAGGTAAGGAGTTATTTTTAGGAAAAACAGGAAAGTGTGGGTTAATTTAATGAAAGAAATAGGATAAGTGTGACAAATCAGATAAATGTGTTGGAGGAAAGCAAGTCCCTTAATATATTTTAACAAATTAATGGTAAGTTGTGAACCATTAATCTGTGTGTTACAATTATATCCACTAATCGAAAATCAGGGGGTCCATTAATTATTTCATGTTGTGATGTCATTCGACATTGTCGATCTGTAAAAATTATTCTAATATATATAGCCGAAGAATTGTAGTACCATGGGTTGTTTTATACCATCATTCGCGGAGTTAAGAAAACTTTTATCCAATAGAGATTAAAAAAATTGTTTTTAAATGGACTTTGTGTTAAGTTTCTGGCCATCCAACTCAAAACCAATTGGCAATGAGTGGAGAGGACCTTGACCTTTTATTCTTGGTTACTAGAATTCTATTGTCCAATGTGGGACTATTCTCACACGCCTCCTCACGTGTAGGGTTCTTTGACCCTAACACCGTAACACGTGTATTTCTTCGGACGACGTGGAGCACGTGTGGCTTTTTACCTATCACGTGTGAGCCTAGCTCTGATACCATGTTAAGTTTTAGTCATCCAATTCAAAACCAATTGGCAATGAGTGGAGAGGACCTTGACTTTTTATTCTTGGTTACTAAAATTCCATTGTCCAATATGGGACTATTCTCACACTTTGTAGATTAAACTTGTTTGTTACACTTTGGGTTATTACTCAGTGTGGTCATGACGGGAAGGTAGCATTATCGATTGGAGTTATGGAATTACATTACAACTTTATATCCTTATGTTCATTAGTTACTTTTTGACTTCATACATGCATAGTTTTTTTTTTTTTGTTGAAATTCATACATGCATAGTTGATAGTTATCTAGTAGACTTTCTTAAAACCTAGTCTTAAGTCTTAAATACATATTGCACATGGTGTACTTGTCCAGTGTTATAGTTTTGAGACTGTTATGCCTATTTGTTTTTTTGTTTTTTTTGTTGAACTTTATGCCTATTTGTTGTTGGTATTGAGAAGTCTTCAAACGTTGCTAAGCCACATGCTGATTGCAATAAAAAAAAGTACCATCTATTCGGATATGGTACCTTTTTATAGGGTCAATTTTGTTTTGACTCTTAATTTGTGACCAACTTACCGTTTTGGCTCTCATAAGTGTTTATCAATTCAAGGGCCAAAAAGTTTCAACTTTTTCGAAATTACTTTTGGGAGCCAAAATGGAATTAATCTACAAAATTTAAAAAATATAAACTCCATCCCTCCTTCTGTCTTCCATTTCATCATCTTTCTCATCTACTTCATCCCACCTCACCTCTTCTCCGGTGAAAGTTGTCGACCGGTCAAATTTTCGACGACCTTTAAACTTAATTTTTTTTCTTCTTCTTCTTCATATCATCATCTTTTTTCTTATTTTATCACTCTCTTCATTAGGTTTCTACAAAACCTAGACCTGATTTGGTTTCTCTGAACCAGATCTGAAGTTTGAACAGTGAAGCTTCAACAACCCTGGTTTGGGAAATCCCAAACCCCAGTGACGAGAGCGAGAAAGAGAGAAAAGAAGAAGAAAAAAAAGAAAGAAGAGTTTTTTTTAAAGTTTGAAGGTCGCCAAAAATTTGTCCGGAGAAGATAATGATGTAGCGAGAGGGATCAAGTGGATGAAAGAGGTTATGAAATGGAGGAGAGAGGGAGGATTGAGGTGGAGTTTATGTTTAATGAAGATATCAATCAAATGTGACGAAATTTTATTGTTATATTATGGATACCCTCATTAATTTGTATTATTTTTTTTATTTCCTTTTCCTTAAATTAGTTATTATTTTATTGAGAGAGATATATTTTAATTTCTTTTTTTTTTAACTCTTGAAATTTATTTTGTTTCTTCTTTTCTTAAATTAGTTATTTTATTTCTAAGAAGGATACAATTATTATTTTTTAAATAGGTAACTTTATCTCTACGAAAGACTATATTTTAAATTGGGAGTTTTGGCCAAAATTCCCCAAGAAATTAAGACTATGGTTAAAAAGGATTCATCAAAGTTTTTTAGGCTTCACCTCCTTGATGGCAATTATGTAATTTTCAGTTTCAGTAAAAAAGACCAACCTAACCCTTGTCTAAGAAAATATCTTGCAAACACTTTGCACTGCCTTGCAAAGCCTTGCAAACACCTTGCAGAGGCTTGCAAACATTTTGCATGGTTTTTGCAAACACCTTGGATAACCTTGCAAACAAATTGCAGAGCCTTGCGAACACCTTGCAGAGCCTTGCAAAAACTTTCCAGAGTCTTGCGAACACCTTGCATGACTTTTGCAAATAGTTTGCACAACCTTGCGAACACCTTGCAGAGCCTTGCAAAGCTTTGCAAACACCTTGCAGAGCCTTGCAAACACCTTGCAATGCCATGCAAATGGTTTGAAATTAGTTTTTGAATAACATGAAATTTGTTACAAATTATTATATATTGTCTAATAGAATGTTGTATCGAAAAACTAGCTAAAACCCCTACAAATTCATAATAGTCATTTTATAAGCTCTAGCACCATCATTTTACATTTCTTCGAAAAACTTCCAAAACTTTCATGAAATTCTCAATTTGACCATAAATACCAATCATGATTGTCCAAGAAAAAATATTTTTCACAGGCATTTCATCTAACAACTTTATAGCTATTTCAACCAACCTAAGTCTTGTATAACCAACTAACGTTGCATTTCAAGCAACAACATCTCTTTCAAGCATTTTATCAAACACATTGCTTGCATTTCTAAGCTGCTGGAACGACTCGGACGGACTGGTCCAGACCGTCTGTGTCTTCCTAGTCACGGATCAGCTAATCCGTGACTTTGTACAAAGAAATGGACTGAACAATCTGTGACTTAGTACAAAGAAACGAACTGGTTCAGTCCGTTCACGTCACCGAAGTTTCACTTTTGTTTTTTTTAAAACTCACACAACACGTATTGAAACATATAAAAAAGGGTCGGGGAATGGTTGTATACCTCATGAGAAACTTCTCCTTGCCCGGAAATAGGTGAAAGAGTTGGAATCGATGTAGTTGTAAAAATTTTAGAACTCTCTTCTTCCATGGTTAACTTTCTAATTTATTTTGAAAAGATGATATAAAGAAACTATAAATGAGATGTAACACAGTTTAATGATAAACAAATCACCCGGATTGATTGTTTCGAATAAAAGAATAGTCGCCGGTAGGTGTCGGAGACGTTGCCGTCGCCGGAGAATGTTGCACTCTTTTCTAGGTTTTGTTTTGGAAGAAAGTTGATTAGGATTCCTTTTTTGTTGGAAGAAGAAGATGGAAGAAGCAAACGAAGGTGAACGTCACCCACATTAAAACCTGGTGCTTATAGAGACCTCGGGTAAAAAACCATTTACCCGAGTCAACAAGATTTCTGGATGCTAACAGCTGTTTGGCCAGGTGCCTTTAGAAGCACCCTAATTCCATCAACAAAATGTTTTTTTGTTGTTTTTCTCTTGGTGTTCCGTCGTTAAAAAAAAAATTCTCGACGGAACTTTGGGGACAATTACGAAAACGAACTATTACCGAAAGTAAAACCGTCGGTAAACTTCCGTTACTAATGCCCCTTTTTTGTAGTGGGTGGGAGGAGTAGTAGACTGGTGACACATAACCCCATGAGGTATCCCATGTATAATGTGTTGTCACTAAGAAGATACACCACATATGAAGCTCCTACACGATGACACCCCATTTAGGTAGTTTTATGGAAATGGTGGGCACCCACTGATCCACATATGAGAAGTTTTATAGGGTCCCCACATTCTTGTCAAAAGAGCCCCTTCATTAAAGTACATCCAAAATCGAGCATTTTGGTTAAAAAGACACCTCCATAAATGAGCATTTCGTTCTTAGATTTGACCAAACGACAAAGTTAACGTCGCAGGTCAAAGTTAACCCCTACCGAAATCCCCAAACAGCTCTTCCCTTTCCTTTTCATTCCCTTTCATCATCTCCTTCATTTCATCTTCTCTCTCTCTAAATTTAATCATAGGCAAACATCTCACACTCTCTTTTTTTTTTTTCTCTCGTTATATCTCTGTCTCTTTGTGATTGAAACCGAAAAGCCCTAAGTTAAGATTTTCGATGGTTCGAAACACATTGCTTGAACACTTCAATCGACTCATTAGCAACATAAGGAAGAAGAATTTTCGATTGTTTTGAAACTCGTAGTTTGTATTCCTTTTGATGTTTTAATGGCATGAGATTAAGGATTTTTATTTATTTACTTTGAAAGTATGATTTCGGGCACACCATACCATTATGTGCACATAGACAACGACACGACCTCACCGAAGACCCTAAAACAGTACGAGCATACCAAACTCAAAAAACCTATGTTACTAGAGTTGTTTCGACATGCTAGAACCGATGGGTCTCTTGCAACTTCAGTATGCCCCACCGATTTTAACTACCTATGTTATTGGAACTCTTTCGGTCTGCTCGAACCGATGGGTATCTTAGAAATTTGGTGGAACCAGACCGAATTGACCTTCATGTTCCACTAAAAATTTCCTCGAATAACCAACTAATAGATCATAAACATATAAAAATGTGTGAGGAAACGCTCATGTACCTCTTTAAAAACTAAATCTTGTCCAAATATTGATTTTTCAGAATCCTTTGCTATTTCCCCAAAAAGAGAGAAGAAGAAAACGGATGTTTAGAGATTTGAGTTTTGGACAGATTTAGCCATTGCCATTTCAAGATGAGATTACTAACGTTGGATGATATACACCCTAAATGTGAGATATTTTGTAATCCATTGCACGGAGGCCGATTTTGACCAAACATGATCAATGAAAATCGACTAAGTCAGCGGGTTCATGGAGTGGCGCGTTAACAATAAATAACGGCCACAAAAGTATTTTATTATTTTTATTTTGACTCTAAATATTAGTTCCCTTTTTTAACATTATTTTCATCATAAAACAACCTTTCCATTTCTTTATGTTTTTGAATTGAACGGTCACTACCCTAGGAATTTTAGGAAGTTTGTTAGGCCGTCCCTTAATTATGGAGGTTAATTTGGTCCTTAAAGTAATTTTCTCCCTATCAGACAAAGCTAAACTTCTAAACCAAGAAAGCCCGTATTTCCATCTCATCTCTTCAAATAGAAAGAGATTTTCTCATCTCTCCGAATTCTACAAGTAATATTTCCAACTTGTACCTACCTGACTTGGGTTTTGTTTTTTTGTCTTATATAAACCCTAACGTCTTAACTATTTCCTTTCTTTCCATTTCCTTTTCTTTTATATAAACCCTATCAAGTCTAACTATTTCTTCCTACAACAATTCTTGAGATCGTTCCAATTTAGAGAGAAAGAGAAAGAGAAAGAGAAAAAGCTTGAAGTTCTTGAAGGTTTATAAGAAAGTTGAAAACAACTTAACTACTAAGAGTAGTACTAGTAGTAGTGGCGAATTACTAGAAGAAGAAGAAAACTTAAGCCTGGTAGAAATATCAGATGAAATAATGGATAAGTTTCATTCTTCATCGGATGTGTTGTATGAGATCTTAAAAAGAATTCCACTAGATTGTCTAGTTTCAGTTTGTCCACAGGTTTGCCAAGACTGGCAAAAGCTAGCGTATGATTCCAAACTCAGATTAATTCATTCTCTAACAAACAAAGTTATTTCCGGGTATTTCACTCAGACTTTTCAAGGTGTGATAGGTTTTTCTCATACTTTTCTTCCTCCTGTCATCAATAATGGCAACCACCCTCAACTTTCACCACCTATCCCTTCACTTGACTTCCTACCCACAAACACAAACATTGTGGCCTCAACAACTTGTGGTATACTTTGTTGCCAAAGTG
>BEHA01000623.1:992376-1016716 GCA_002897215.1 Eschscholzia californica subsp. californica | reverse complement strand
GATCGTAGTCGATTTCTAAAAAAAATACGGGATAGATTGGTGGATTTTCTTATGGGTTTGGAAACATGAGGCCCACTATTGGTTATCATTTGGACGATCTTCCCTTTATAGGCACCTCCGATTTTTTTTTTGAAATCGCGCGAAACTATATTTCCTTCGGTTCAGCGACATGAGAGTTACATAAGTAAATTCTCAGAACTTCAAATGTAAAGTACCTCATAAGATGAGAGAAATTGACTAGACTCTGACGAAAAAAGAAAGAAGAAAGATGAAAGGATCCTAAAGATCAAAGATGAAAAGACCCTAAAGGTCACAAAAAAACTAAGACTAAAAAATCCCAGCCGATTGAGCCACCACCGCCATTACGGCATTACCCATAAGTCACCGTCTCCACTGAAGATCCACCCAATTTATTGTACTTCAGATAGGGAAAACAAAATACCCTCTCTTCTACCTAGGTGTGTGTAGGCACCTCCGATTTTAAGAGTTTATGAGGCCCCAAATTTTGGTGGCCTAGGGCCGGCCCTGTCAGCACCAATGGGATGTGGGTGTCGATGGAATGATCTGTGTGATTGGACATGAATTAGCTGAACGAAGTCCGAAGCCATTAGTGAATGCTTGGTATGATCCAACTGTTCCGACTGAAATTGGAGAATTGTGTGAAGGATTGAATGGAAATGGTGGTGGTGGTGGTGGACTGGTGGTGGTGGTGGGTATATTGGACAAGTGATGAGAGATGAAAGGAAAAGAACATATAATTTGATGGAGATTATCGAGAGTCATCTCAAATGCATAATTATGGTACTTTACTTTCCACCACTCCCATTTGCCCTAGAATCAATTATCCTCTTCTTCCATAATCAAAGATTACTTTTAGGTCTTAAATTTGAGCAATCTGGACTTATATATTATATGAAGTTCATTTCACCACACAGATTAGAAAATTGACTAATCTGGAGTTATATTGAAGTTCGTTTGACCTCACAGATCATAGGCATGCACATTGTGATTTTAGCTTCATGGTAATCAAACTGAGAATACGTTAGGGTTTTCTTCTACTGATTTTTAGGGTTGATTGTGCTTATTATGTTTTAGGAGAACCTCTTTTCTCAAGTATTGATCTGAAAAATCAATAATTGATGTTCAAAGTACAATTTCAGAAAGAAATGTATTTGTTAGTTTTGAAAAATAAGATGGTTTTTGTTTGTGGGTAACTGAAATTCTTTCTACTCAGAATTCATTAACAATCTGTGTTTTTAATAACAGGCAACTGACAATACAGGGAAAGCTTTTAGAACAAGCAGAGACAATTTTTCAATGGTAATCCGGTGCTACAAAAGTCAGAATTTCCAAATATGATGCCACTCGACAACAAAGATAAAATGATTGGTGGAAAGGCTATGTATCGTCTTCAAGAGCGACGTCCTGGTCTAGGTCGTAAAAGGGCTAAGTCCTCTTTGAAGCCTAAAGCGAGGTATATTAATTCGATCTTTTAACTCGGAAAGTAGATATTTCTTAGTCGATGGCTGTTTTATAATCATGTATCAGTCAGACAGATACATTTTCTTTCTCAATGTTCTGAGTATGTCCTTGTGATTCATGTTAGGAAGACTCCTGGCCATAAACATCGTTATTATTCATCAGTATTTTCTGGTAGTGATGAGGCTCTCTCTCTTTAGGAGAGATTCCTGAGAAAGTTAACCCTAGCCAATCTAGTAAGCTACTACTAAACGGTAAAACCAGAGATGAGCAAAGGAAGACAGAGCAAAAGGAAACACCTAGCCAGGAACATATGGATGATATTAGAGAAGGTCGTATAATCACCAACTACAAGCACCTCATTCTTTTCAATGCAACAACTAATTAGTTTGGACAAGTTATGTCTTCCCGACTTGAAGAATCCGCGAAAAAGAGATGTTAAGGCATCAATTAAGAAGTTGCATAAGCGAAGGAATACTTTATCCGATATAGATAATAACATTAGAAGAGCAGTAAGTAGATCATCCAAAAATAGATACCATGTCAACGAGAGCTCCATGTATCAAGGGGATCCATCAAGCTCACCAAAGAGTCCGCGTTCTTCAATGTCTTTGGTCAAGAAGAGTATCTCGTAGATGGTTCCACGAACCAGTCCATTCTCATTTCGTGGTACTGAGAAGCTTGTGATGGAAAATTTGACTAGTCCACTTTGCATGCCCGCGGATGAGAAGCCAAATATATTTGGCACTGACATGGATAGTGGGATCAATGCACCTGACTGTGTCTCTGTCAACGAGGTATTTCGCCTCAAACTTTCATCAATGACTTTGTTTGGTGGACTCTCTTACTGATTCTATTCGCCATACCTGACACCACCTTCCAGTGTCAGATACCGATTTCTTGTTCTTCTGTCCTTGTTATGCAGATGTTTTATGATTATCTAGTTTGTTTAGAGACATCCACTTCTTTAGTAATCGGTGTTTCCTGCGCACACCAAATTTGATGGTTGAAACTTCAACTTAGCAACTTTCCTACTTAGGCTGATCTGTTCATGCATTGTGCATCTTCACTGTCCAATTTTAGCTGCTCTTTTGGGTTTCAGATGGTTGATTATATCTCCATGAGATTTTCAGTTTTCTAAATATCTCGCTTTAGGCTTCTACAGACGAGTTTGTGCTTTTCTAAATATCAGGAAGCTTCTGCACTGCCTTCGAAAGAACAAATAAAAAGGAAGCATCATCCCGTAATAGACCAAGAGAGGTTTCTCCGCAGAAAAGTCTTCAAGGTGCTTACTCATGCATTAACTGCATCTTCACTATCGAACTTTTATGTACCACTGGAATAGTTATTATAACTTTTCTGGTGATTGAGTTTTCCACATCTTATTTTTTTAGTATTAACTTTGTTTTGGGCTCTTCGATTAATGACACCTCTAAGTTGCACTCAACAATAACTACTTCTTAACTATTTTAGTTAGAGAAACCCTTTTGGTTCATCTCTTTCACCTTATCATTTTTATCCTCTGTGTTTATTATCCGTTTTTATTTGTGTCCCTCAGGTGGTGACTCAATAGTATTATCCGTTTATATTTGTGTCGCTCTATGTGTGAAATAAAACTTGGAGCAGTTACGTCATTCCTTTCCTAGTCTTAGTTATTAGGTCTAGTAAGTGACTGAACTACTGCATATGAGAATGTTTCAAAAACTATATGAGCATGTATCCAAGTATTTTAAACATGGATTCTAGAAAGCTTCATTTATGAGTATTTGGTAAGACTGCAGTTGTAATTCGTAATCTACGAGCACTTTTTATCTAGTTGTAATTCTATTGAAAGTAAATTACTACTAAATGGGCATTTGAACCCGGCAAATAAGACAGTAATTACTCGTTTGGAGCCATTGAGGTATACAATCAACATAGAACATATGCGAACATGACATCTCTAGTTGTAATAGAGCCTGCAACTAGTATTCGTAGTCAATTTAGAATCACCATCAAATTCAATTTTCTTTAATTTGTCGACTGAGGGATTGAGAAGTCGGAACTATCTTTATCAAGTTAGTTGATTCCATCAAAGCCCTTTCAATCTCTGTCGTTTCTTCGTGAACACAGATATTAGACATCAAAAAATCCATAAAAATTAGATAAGCGGTTTTGGTTTCTTCGTTGGCAACATGGGTTGCTAGGTCTAAAATAGTCTCGATTATCTTTAATTCAATGAGTCGATCATCAATATGGAATGAAGAAAGATTGGTGCAAACGGTACAACGAAAGGTTGAATAATACTTGAACCTATCTGGACCCAGACAAAATTAAAGAGAAATTAGCCAAGACTCGGTTCTAGTTCTTAATAAACATTCATCTTCCATTTAAAGGAAACCCAAAACTAACATCCACAAATCAAAAGTTCGATGAATCTCCTGGGTATTAGTAGCAATCGCATGATATACAAAGTTACTGCCTCAATGAGGATTATCCAAACAAATAAAACAAAAAATTAAACAAAAGAAGAACTAGGAATGACAATAAAAGAATGAATTTTTATTAACAAAAGCATGAATTTCAAGTTTCAGAAAGATCACTAATTGTACAATCCAAAACAAGTATTGAAATTAAAACTTAAGTGGGCATTTAAAAGCGACAAATAGCACAGTGATGAATCGTTCGGAGCCAATGAGTTATACAATCAGTATGGAACATATGTGAACATGGCATCTTCGTCAATAATGAACCCTTTTCGTATTCCTCCAAACAGACGCTACAACTAGTACTAGTACATGTTGTCGAATCACCATGAAATTTGATTTTATCTAATTTGTCGATTGAGGATTGAGAAGTTGGAACCATATTTATGTGGTTAAATGATTCGATATCACCAAAATCATACGAATCATATACTTAAGTCTATCTCAGACATTTCTTCATGAACATAGATATCAGATATCACCAAAATCATACGAATCATATACTTATTATTCTTAATTCTGTCATTATTGGATTCTTTGTTGGCCAATCGAGTTGCATAGCTAGTGATTGACTTTACTATTTTCAGTTCAATTTCTTGATTATTGACTTGGAATGAAGAGAGTTCAGTACTAATAACATAAGAAAAGAGTGAATTAAACTTGAACATATCTGGGTTAAGACAAAATTTAGTAACAGTTGCGTTTGGTTCCAATCTTGATTCAAGAAGAAACGTTTCTTCTTGATTTCTTGCTGATCTGACCAACCATTTGGTACCCTTTTTCAGTCCAAATTCGAACTTGAAATTAGATGATGAACTACTAGTAGTACTACTACTAGTCTGGGTTAATTGCTCATCTGTTTGTTTCTCAAACCAAATTCGATAAGCAAGATTTTGATATTCAAGCTTGAAAGAAAGGGTATCCTTTATCATCGACATCTCATAAAAGAAGAAGAACACAAAAGAGAGAAAGTTGTGGAAGGAATGAGGGAGGAATTTAAAGAAGATGATGATCAGAGAGAAAGATGAATGTTATTTGCTGGTGGGAGTCTCTATTTATAATTAGGGATTCTTGCGGTTCCTTTCAAATTTGTACAAATAGAAACTTGTCAAATAAAAGGAAAATAGAAACTTCAAAAATAAAAGGAAAATAGAAACTTCAAAAATATGACCGTTTGTTTTCTTTCTCAAAATTAGAAATAGGATATTATCCAAATTGCCCCTTCTTTGGATAAACGATACCCTGTCTTCGAGCCTTCAGCCAAGTGGTATTAAGCTTCGATCTGTGTATTCATTTCTTTAGAGTTTCACCACAAATGGAAGGAACCTGTCTTCGAATCGTTATATGGTGTGTCTATGTCTTGTTTGTTCACAAAACATCATTACTTGTTTCTTATATTTTATAGCTGAAATACAACTTTAGCTAGGATTGGAGTAACTTCAGTTTTGATCTATGTATCTTGCTTCCTATTAATCATTTTGCTCAAACAGAAATCCAAGTATTTGACTGAGGAAAATGTACTCGTGTAAACATTCTGAAACAGGTTGAGCTCTCCAACCCTGATGCAAAACTTAGACTGCTTGAAGTGTCCTGTCACAAGATCTATAAGGTAATCTTTTGGGTCGTCTAAATTTTTACGCGGACCCAAAAAATGTGTCATATTGACTTTGTTTAACCTGATTCCTTAAGTCATTTATTCGTTACTGAAAGATGTTACGTCCTGATTCTTGAGTAAGTCATTTATACGTTACTGAAAGACTTTACGTTCTTTGCTTGGCCATTTGAATACGTTGATGACACTTCTTTGGAGATGGAGTGGCTTGAAATTGAGTTAATTTATTTTGCCTCTTATGAGAAACTGTAGTTATTTCAAGGAACTGTAATGGTGCAATGTCTTCAAAAGAAATTAAGCTTGTTGTAGGACTACCTCACCCTTTTGGGACTTGTAGGCTCAGATTAATTATCTTCAAACTGAACAGGACTAGTTTTGTGCATAAAATGCTTTGATGTGCTTAATTTGCACTGAAATCTCTGCAGGTTTTCCTGCTCAATGAAAAGATCGATAATTTAAATGATCGATATTGGACATTACGAGCAGAGGAGGTAAGTTATTAGCAGCATTCTAAAATATTCTTTGAGTTTGTTTCCTTGACTTGAGCTTGAAATTTGTTTTTCATACATGCTAGTTGTTTCCTTGACCTTCACAACAGATTCCCGAGGAGGAAAAGAACATGGGTCCTAATGATCGTCTCATTCATGTTTATCACTTTATGAAAGATGCATCTCAAAACCAGATGGTAAACAAATACTAACTTAAAAGAAATTGTAATATCACTTTTTGTCCAGGTAGCATACCCTACTGTTTGAATTATCAATTATTACGTGGCCTCAACAGCAGGTTCAAAATTTTGGGGAACCCTTCATCTTGATCATCCATGAAGGAGAGACTTTAGCAGAAGTGAAAATGCGAATACAAAAGAAACTGCAGGTCCCTGACGATGAGTTTGCTAAGGTATTAAACGTTGTTCTGCAAATACCTTTTTTGCCGATGTCAGCTTACGATTCGATAAACTGATGTACTGATATCGTGGTCTTTAAACTTCTCATCAATGGAAATTTGCGTTTCTGTCAATGGGTCGACCCGAGTACCTTGAGGATGCGGACATAGTTTCCACTTGTTTCCAGGTCCGTCTGGCTGAACTTATTGTTTATCTTCTGTTTTTTCTTCCAAGATTTATTTTGAAGCAACGACTTACCAATACTTCTCATTTCAGAGAAGAGCTGTTTATGGAGCGTGGGAGCAGTATCTTGGTCTGGAACACCCTGACAATGGCCCCAAAATAGCTCATACTGCTGCTAATCAGGTAAACTTTCATTAATGACAAAGAGAAAGAGATGACAGAAACTTGTGTTTTCATTGATCAGAGAAGAACTAAAATAAAGGTTTAGGGACCCTATTTGTAGGCCGCGGCTAACACTGATGCTCTGGTCTACTATAGCAGTTTATAGTGGATTTAAGCTCTTCTAAAACCCTAATTGTTTTGAGCTCTTCCACTGATAACACCTCTAAGTTGCACTCAACAACTCTTTTCTTCATTTCCTAATCAAATGAGTTAATTCTTTATATAGTTTCTTTATCGTAAGTTATCACAAATTACTTTGTGTATCAGCAACCAATAACGCCCTTTCAGTGGTCCCTTTCTTCTGTGATTCCTGCTGCTGAATCAACAGTGGGTATCCTGCTTCTTTTATACATGTATATTTTGTTCTTTCTTCAGGGATTACAAGAAACTATTGCTTAATTATTTTAGTTAGAGAAACCCTTTTTATTCCTTTGTCACACAATTAATAAAAGTAATATTATTATTTTTTGCAGACCACTTAACAGTACTTGGATTGAAGTAGGAGTCTCCAGCAAAGAGCAATAAAGAAAAACCTGTTTTCAGAGTGAAGTCATTTGTTTCAGACGAATATAAAGAGCTTGTCGAAAAAGTAGCTTTTCATTGATCTCTTTCCTTCAAATTGAGGCATCCTATTTCTAATGTCTTGTTCGTCTGTTCATGGATGGTCTCCTGAATTTTCCACATTGGTTGTGAAATCGCGTGTTTGTTAACCTCTCTATAAAGTAGCTTTTCATTGATCTATCTCCTGAATTTTCAGTGTATGTATCTGAATATGGTTTGAAAGTTGAGGTTTTGGCCACATGCTCAACTAATGTTTGTCCTTCCACTTGAATACAAGGAATCATGGAAAAGAATTATAATAATCGCATCTTAACAATGAAAAAAAGGAAACCCTAAAAAATATTTGTATTGAAAAGCAAATCTACTACAATCTCTCCTCTCTTTACAAAATCAAATTGGAGACATCCTCCTCCCAAATCCTAACGATATGAAAACACAAAAATATTGAATACAAAAAAAGAAATTGAACTTGGAGATGAATCAAGAGAGAAGAAAATGGTATTTTAATGATTGTAGAGAGATCAGTAAATAGAGTTTGAGATTAATCAACTTCTTGATTGATAATGAAGCACGTTAGATATATTGACAGAGTGGGGGTAGTAATCGATAGAGATTGAGATGAGATTAATCAAGTTCTTGATAGATATCAGGAAATATAGATTATTGGGTGTGAAAGTAACCTTTTTGAATGATTCTAGAGAAAGAGAGAAAGAGAAAGAGAGATGAATATCAGGTTCTTGATTATGAAGAAGCACTGGTGGTGGTGGTGGTGGTGGTGGTGGTGGTGGTGGGGTGGATACTCCTATTTAATGAATTAGAAAAAGTAACCGTTAGACTGAGAGATGAATTTCTAAAGAGATGAATATCAAGTTCTTGATTATGAAGAAGCACTGGTGGTGGTGGTGGTGGTGGTGGTGGTGGTGGTGGTGGTGGTGGTGGTGGGGTGGATACTCCTATTTATGGAATTAGAAAAAGTAGCCGTTCCACTGAGAGGTAATTTTTGAATAATTAGCCGTTGGCGCCTGAATATGTTCGGGAATCAATATCAGCCGTTGATTCGATTGTGGCGTGCATAAGTTCTTGATAACCGTTAAGAGTAGTGGAGAGGGTTTAATTTTCAAATCTGAAGATTAGTGGCAGTAGCAGTAGTAGTTCTTGATTGATTCCGACTGAATAAAGTGGGGGAAGTAATATCAGCTGTTGATACCCTCTGGATAAGTTTGGGAAGTAATATCAGCCGTTCAATTTATCTTCTTTTACTATCTGGTAGTGGGATAATTATAAGGGTGCGTTTGGTTTGCAAATCTTGCTTCCCCTAGCATAAAACACTACCTGTGACTTGGGAAGTAATATCAGCCGTTCAATATGTTCCTTTCAGCATAAAACACCATGACTTGGGACCAACTTAATTCTTCAGACAGTGTCATATCTAATTTTTTTTTTTTTTTTTTTTGTTAAAGGAGTGTCATATCTAATTCACTCCTCCCTTGATCTTTTCTTCAATTGGAACATCTTAAGATAGTAAATAATTCCAAAACAGTAGAATAAGAGAATATGCTTTAACCAAAAAATGGTGAAAAATGAACCTTAGTAATTCATTAGTATTATCACAAAAATTGTGAAAAATAAACAATATAATATGAAACAACATAAACTACATCATTAAGTTGAAAAAGAAAAAAGTGCTTTTATTTAGGACCTCTAACCACTTTTTTTTTTTGTTAAACTACCTCTAACCACTTAATGGAGGTGTTGATTTGGTTCCTTAAGGTGATAAAAGAATGTTAGTTTTGTTTTGGCTCCAATTTGTAACCAACTCGCCTTTTTGGCCCCTTATAAGTGTATGTTAGTTCAATCTGATCTCTAAAAGCAAAAAGAAACTCAACTTTTTCTGCAACTTCCTTTGAGGGCCAAATCCAAAAAAAAAAGTGTAAGAACATAAACTCCACCTCAGTCCTCCCTCTCTCCTCCATTTCATAACCTCTTTCATCCACTTGATCCCTCTCGCTACATCATTATCTTCTTCGGACAAATTTTCAGCAACCTTCAAACTTAAAAAAAAAAAAAAAAAAAAAAAAACTCTTCTTTCTTTTTCTTCTTCTTCTTTTCTCACTCTCGTCATTGGGGTTTGGGATTTTCCAAACCAGGGCTGTTGAAGTTTCACTGTTCAAACTTCAGATCTGGTTCAGAGAAACCAAACCAGGTCTAGGTTTTGTAGAAACCTAATGAAGAGAGTGATAAAATAAAAAAAAATGATGAAGAAGAAGAAAAAAATTAAGGTTAAAGGTCGCCGAAAATTTGGCCGGTCGGCAACTTTCACCGGAGAAGAGGTGAGGTGGGATGAAGTAGAGGAGAAAGATGATGAAATGGAGGACAGAAGGAGGGATGGAGTTTATGTTTTTTAAATTTTTTGGATTAATTCCATTTTGGCTCCCGAAGGTAGTTTCGAAAAAGTTGAAACTTTTTTGCCCTTGGACTGATAAACACTTATGAGAGCCAAAACGGTAAGTTGGTCACAAATTGGGAGTCAAAACAAAATTAACCCTAAAAAAGCTACCATATCCGATGGTACTTTTTTAGTAAAAGGTAATTTCGCCATGGTTTTTTGATTTTTATTTTGTTATGGTTTGATTTTTTTATTTTTTGATTCTTTGATTTTGTTATGGTTTGGTATGACTTGATTTTTTGATTTTTTTTTTTTTTTTGTTATTTTGTTAGGTTACTGTTACTGTTATTGTTATTTCGTGTTTTATGTTTTTTGCAGATGAAAGGATGAAGATTTGGAAGAAGTTGTCCAAAACATCATAAACCTAAGAAGCTTTTAACATTCATTAGTGTGTTACGCCGATGATCCGTTTTATGTTTGAAATGATTTAGGTTAATCTGATTACTGATTTGTAGTTTTTGTTAAAGAAAGATTTTTTAATTGATTTTGTGTTTTTGTTCAACTTGGGTACGAAGGGTTTTGGGAAGGGGGGCACGGAATTTTAATTACATTTAGTTGAATGCTTCAAATAGCTATAATGGTGGTGATGATGAATTATGTAACTTTACCAAGAAGAGATGTAACTTTTTGTCATTAGTTGTTTATTTTGTATATTAGAATGTAGAAATGGTGTTAATTATTGTAATGCTCTAAGATTTAACGATGATGATGATGTGTATACAGTTTTTTTTATATTAGAATTTTTTATGGTGTTAATGTTTTTTAATAAAATAACCCGAGCCCGTTCGACCCGAGCCCGTTGGAACCCGCACGGGTAGCCGGGCTCGGACTGGCTACGGGCACTTATAGTCAGTGTTTGGTCCGGCACGATCCGCCCGACTCTCTATCGCGGGCTCGGCTTATCCGAGCCCGATCCGCCCGAGTCTGGCTCATAGTTGTCCGAGTCCGTCCGAACCCGCCCGATTCCCATCCCTACCTGTCATGACCACACAGAGAAATAACCCAAAGTGTAACAAACAAGTTTAATCTACAAAGTCCATTTAAAAACAATTTTTTTATCTCTATTGGATAAAAGTTTTCTTAACTCCGCCAATGATGGTATAAAAACAACCCATGGTACTACAATTCTTTGGCTATATATATTAGAATAATTTTTACAGATGGACAATGTCGAATGACATCAGAACATGAAATAATTAATGGACCCCCTGATTTTCGATTAGTGGACATAAGTGTAACTCACAGATTAATGGTTCACAACTTACCATTAATTTGTTAAAATATATTAAGGGACTTGCTTTCCTCCAACACATTTATCTCATTTGTCACACTTATCCCATCTCTTTCACTAAATTAACCCACACTTTCTAGTTTTTGCTAAAAATAACCCCTTACCTACCCAAACTTTATCTTCTTCAGAGTCATACAATCACAACTACTAAACCTAATAATTATGAGTTTAAGGTTTGATATATGTTATGTTTATATATATATATATAGAAGTTAGGTCACTCAATTCATAATTGGGGTTTAAATCAGTAGTCCTCCCAAATCAATTAGAATATCTTATCATGAGCCAGCAAATTTCATGCTTTTGCACACCTTGGCTTTGATTTGTCTGCTCCATATTTTTGTTGAAATAATCTGTTAATACTTAAATTAAAGTTGTATATCCTAGAACAATAGAAACATCTATCAACTTTATGATTGACTAATTTTTTAAATTGAGGGTTTTCTAAATATATGCATTTTTTCTCAATAATCAACCTAAATATATGAATTTTTAAAATTTCATGAGTAATTGTTCGTGGGCACTAAAAAACCTTAAATTGGGGTAAACCATCTGGTTGTAATCTAATGTCATACTCCATTATGATTACTTATAATTCAATTAATCAAGGACTACTAATTAATTAATCATTCATAATTCATGTTGGGTTACCCAAAAAGAATTAAAAAAATAAAATAAAACAAAAAAAAGTACATGAACATCACTTTTGTAATCTTGTGATAATGGAAGTTTGTGATTGCAGTAGGGTCTACAGTTCCAACATTAATCCTAGTTAGCAATGACTATGCTTTGCCAATTTCTTATTAGAAGATTTGAATTAAAAGGTTGTATCTTTTAAGTTAACAATAAGGTCTGTGGATTTTGTAGGAACTAATGATATACTAATAATTTGCAATATAAAGTACACTAATAATACATTCTTTTTTTTAAGAAATTGATAGTATTTACAAAAGTGCCAAAAAGGCATGAAATTACAACAAGTGGAATAAGTAAAGCATGATTTAAAAAAAAAAAAAAAAAAAAAAAAAGAATAAGTAAAGCATGAAAATTACATATTTCTATGCAATACTTCTCAATTTGAACAAAAGCAACTTGATGTCTTGGGAGCAAAGGGAGAGTAAGTGAGTGACCAGAGCCCTAATTGAAGTCGCTTTAGTAAAGTGTCCATCGTAAAATAGAAAGTAGAGTTACTAAGGGAAAGGCACACATCCACCCTGATTTGTTAATCTTCCACTCACGTAATAGAGAAATGATAACTTTAAAGTCAAGGTAGAGTTCTTTCAGATCCAATTTTATTCGTTTTGTAAAGGTCTCGCTTGTGTGTATTCAGAAATCCGACAAGTATCACCTAAATCAATAAGTTGACTTCTTTGACTGGTGAAGACTGATCAAAATTTGGCTCATCAACCACGATCTTTGGTTCTAGGTTCTGATTGACTGATTCGTGCGACAAAGGAATCGGTCCATTTACCTTAACCAAGGTTACTCTCAAACGAATTTACATTAGCTGTTTCCATCTTGAGATATCCACATTTTGTATATATTTTTTTTTTCATGAACATCCACATTTTGTATAAGTACTCAATGTCTTAATATGTATTTATATATATGAGCAGTGAAGCCCCGTCCCGTTTGGTTCTGCTTAAAGAAGTTATAAGTTAACTTTTAGCTTATTTTAAGCGTTTATTGAAAACTTTACGCGTTTGGTTTAAAAAAAATTACAGCTTATTTTTTAAGCAAGAAAAACTCATTTTCTCTGAAAAATAGAAGCCACGATTTCGTGGTTTTTTTATAGCTGCTATTTGAAAGCTAGTTATGAAAAGAAAATAAAATATTTATCTTTTTTATCACCACCAAATAAATATCCACCACCATCACAACCACTTCACCACGTCAATCACAATCACTTCACCACCTCCGGTCATCGCCCCACCACCTCTGCCACCGTTCCACCACCATCACCAACACTTCACCACTTTCATACCACTTTTGCCGCAACTCTACCACCACATTTTACCACCTCCACTGACACCATTTCACCACCGTTGTTGCAACTTACCCTCTAACCACCAACACCCCCTCCATGCTACCACCACCATCACTACTACAACTCTGCCACCATTAAGCACCACCACAACCGCCACAACACGTCCACCACCATTAAGCACCACCAACACTTCTTCATTACCAAAATATATAATTGTTAATATATTACTATTACCGTCAATTCTAAAACTACTATCACCACTACATAAAGTTCAAATCTTAATCTTGATGTGTTTCTGAAAAATTAGTAATTTTATATTATTTTATTTTAGTTTTTAATATTTATATATTTTTATTAATATAATGATGTAAGTATATTATTTTAATAACTACAATCTGAAAATTATAGTTTTTTTTACTAAATGACACATTTTAGCTTTTTATTTGTGGGCTAATAGAAAAGCTCATAATATAAGTTATATATGTGCCCCAAACAAGACCTAAATCTAACAAACGAGGGAAAAGGGAAAATTTTCTCATCCGACACTATTAGAGTTAAAAAAAATTCTTGTTTTACGTGGACTCTAACCTTTAAGAGTCACTATAAATAAATATATGAATTGCATAAGTCTGATAACTATGATCATTACAAAGATCTTGGTCCTTTAGGTTATTTATACTTGATAATTACATTCTTGCGCGTCAAATATGTCCTTAAGGCTATCTTATGGGCATGAAAGCTCATTTCTATCTTTAGGTTATTTATATCTTTAATACAAGTCAATAAATGAATTTCACTTCTACCATAAGTTAAACCAATGACCTCTTGATTTTCAGAATAGATAAACAACCAACTGACTAAACAGTTGTTGTCTAGCGCAAAAACAATTGAAACTAAAGTCAAAGTGTGTAATCGCCAATCGGGTGTACTGCAGGGCTTGCCCGACTTGATAACCCTACTCTCATCCGGTGGGTGAGAGGGTGTTGGCCAGGGAGGTCAAATCAGGGGCGGAGCTATGTGTAGACTAACCCAGGCTATAGCCTGGGTCAAGTATTGTTAGCTCCGCACCAAGATAATAACATAAATAGGAAGTAGCCCGGCTGGATGAAGTCTTGACAAGATGGTCGTGACACTAGCACGCATGCGGCAAGGGTTCGAAACCAAGCTCCACCATAATTTTTCTTACCTTTTCACCTAGGTTTGTTATAAAGAATAATTCTAGTTTGGTCCCCAACTTATAACGAAGTACTGATTTCATCCTTAACACTTAATCAACTGATTTTTGACACTCAATTATGTCTAGACTTTCTTTTCGGCCCCACTATTTTTGGTCCTTCTTCTCTTCTTTTTACCTCTATTTTTTATTTCTTCTTTTTGCATTTATTTTCTATTATCACTTCAACCTCCACCATAAGCCTCTCCCCTACTAAACGAAATTATCGTGGTATGTCTACCATATTTCATTTCAACTACTTGGTAAGACAAAATAGTTGACGTTCTTGATTTTGGTGTTGTTGTCACAAATTTAACTTCAAATTTTTTTTCGTTTCTCAAACTTTGAGTATGTCTAACGATAGAAAGTAAGAAGATTTATTGTAAAATAATAAAATAAGCAATTGTGTTGCACAAGAAATGTCATCATTTTTCACAAGTAGTAATGCCTTAAAATTTCGTACACAACTTTATTTAGGTCAGCCCTGTCTAAGACGAAATCCTGGCTCCGCCCCTGGATCAAATAGACCATTTCACCCGAATCCGCCCACTAAATTATGGCTGGTCGGGCAGGTCCATCCACCTTTGACAGCCGACACCCACAAGCGTAACTGAACCCTGGTAAAAGTATAAACGCGGGCGGTTTTCCACCTTTGTGGTTTCGGAAGCGTATTCTTAGAAGGGTTGGGTTTCTTTGATGATGAATAAACTAATAAATAAAGTGTGGGCTTCAAGAAACTGAAACTAATTCAATGATTTAATTTATAAACTATATCTTTGTTTTATAAGATATTTCTCAAATGTATTTCCTAGTTTATGATTAGATTTTTGTCTAATCTCCTAGTTTATGTAAAATGTTATTCAGATCGCTTCAACAAGAGTCGGCCTATATGCATACCCGTTCTTGACTTGATCAAAACTGATCAATATTGGACTTGACATTTATTATGTCTTTTTACTATATATTTAGAAAACTCAGTAATATAGTCACGAATATTATTAAATCAAATTTATAAGGTCAAAACTAGTTAGCTTCTTCGATGTTTCTTAATGTTTTTAAATTCCTTTCCATTAAGAAGAAAGAGTGTCAATTTTTTTCTAATATATATGTACTAGGTGTCCACCGCGCCCTACGGGCGCGGTAGATCCCTTTTGGCTATGCCGTCGTGTCTATAATATGAGGCAGTACGTACTCATCGAGATCAACTACGTCGCGTTGGTGTGTGTATCAAGATCGTGCATATACCCAGACGTTTATGCGTCGAGGAATTCATTTCTAGACCATCCAACATTATACACAGACCTGTAATTCGCATTAGCAATGCGAATCACAGGACTCTGATTAATCGTAGATGGTCTAGATATGAATTCCTTGACGCATAAACGTCTGGGTATATGCACGATCTTGATACACACACCAACGCGACGTAGTTGATCTCGATGAGTACGTACTGCCTCATATTATAGACACGACGGCATAGCCAAAAGGGATCTACCGCGCCCGTAGGGCGCGGTGGACACCTAGTTGGGTAATAATTTCCTCATAAAAAAAAAATACTTGAAAAACTTGTATTGGAGTTTAAAATAGAAAAGAAAAATGAATATATACCAAACCATAAAATTACTTGAAACACATTATTTTCAATACGAAGGAGAAATAATTAAAAAAATTATGAGCAACTAAATTGAAGAACAACTATTACCTTGGAGGGCAGATTTATAGGCACCTCCTTCCTTCAAAAATTCTCTCCACTATAACAATTATAGGGGGGATATTCAAAACTTTCCTTACCTTAGAGAGGGAGATTACAAAAAGATGAAAAAAAGTAAATGAAAAAATAAATCAAAGAAAGTATAAAGAATTACATTGATATAATTAAAGATAATAATAAGATTACATTGATATAATTAAAGATAATAATATTAAAGATTCAGAGAAATGCTTTTTTTAAGTGTTAGATGGTTCAATAAAGACTATCTCTTCAATATCCACATCTTTTGTGAATTCTTTTTCCCAAAGGAAGAAGTTCAAACGAAATATTTAGAAAGAATTTCATTAAAAAAGAATTATGAACATTAAAGAAACGTCCTCATTATGAATCAATCCTGGCCGATTAAAACAAAAAATCAACCCTAACCCTTAAATCCCAACATTTCTTCATCACTCTTTTTAATGTTCATAGTTCATTTAACAAAGAGATGTACATAATCAGACTAAACTCAGAAAAGATAAGTTAATCCAAACAAATAAGAAGATAAGACCAAAATTTCTTTTGTAGATGTTTCGAGTTTGTAAGACCTGTAAAAAGAAACAAAAAAATTAATTAATAAAATAAATTACTTTAATGAGCATTGGAAAAAATGAAACTAATGAAACAAAAGGAGAGAGAGTTCTTTCCATGGAGAGAAAAAAATGAAACTAATGAAACAAAAGAAGGAGAGAGAGTTCTTTCCATGGAGAGAAATTAACAAATGGATTAAATAAAAAAAGTTTGGATGAACTTAGGAATCAATCAACAATATCATGGTCTCCTACCTGCATTAAACAATTTGAATGACATCAATCAACAACACCATCGAAAACAAATCAATAATATTGGTAAAGACGATCCAACAAAAATAAAGTATAAAGAAGACAATAAATTAGTGAAGAGTTAGTAACAAAAAATAACCAATAATCCTAAAATAAGTTCAATATTTTTTAGGAAAGTAACTGGCTGAATTGTTTTTCTCTAATGTTTATCATGATCCAGTTTCACATTAAGGTTGGAATCCATTTATCACCTCCTGTACATGAACAAAATTTGAAAAAAAAAGAGTTAGAACATAAAAAAAACTAATTAAGATTAGAAAATTAAAACACCATGATGGATTTCATTCTTACCAGGAGAGACCATTGTGAGATATAGTGTGTGGGAGATAAAGTGGTAGGTTATCTTCGAGAGATTTTGAGGCAGTTTTTTTTTGTCATCTCCGGCCTATTATAAATGGCTATGGAATGACCCTAAAATCGTGGATAGATGGAGAGTTATTTAACCGAACCCCTAACCTCCCACGATCTTCTCCCATAATAGTAGAGTATATCAAGTAAATGGCGGTAATGACCTTACAATTAGTTTATATGAAGTTAATACATTGGATAATTCCTAATACATATGAGGGTGTAAAAGTCCAATGATAGTTTGAAGAAGTTACAAAATTAGTTTTAAGAGTGAAAGGAAAACTAATTAAGTGGCTATATTTCCACCGTGTGATGAAAAGATTCACGCAGCCAATCCAAGAGACGTGAATATCCGGAGATAAATCAACGGCTGGCCTCAAAAAACACCATTGTGCTATATATAATAGATATATAATAGATATATATATATATACTAGGTTCCCACCGCGCCCTACGGGCGCGGTAGATCCCTCTTGGCTAACGCCGTTGTGGTTTATTACGTCCCGATTTTACGACAAAAGTGCTTTCGAGCATTCTCCGAGTATGCGTGTAACGTGGAATCTATTTTGTGAGTTCACATCAAGTTGAGTGGAGCTTACCCAAGAAGTGGATGTACATGCTGCCAATTTTCACACTTTTTGGTGTCATGCGTTTACCTGTCATCCGAAATCAGTACGTGGTTTCATTCGAAATCAGTACATGATTTCGGATGACAGCTACTCGCCTGACCCCACATTGTGTGAAAATGGGCAGCATGTGCATCCACTTCTTGGGTAAGCTCCACTCAACTTGATGTGAACTCACAAAATAGATTCCACGTTACACGCATACTCGGAGAATGCTCGAAAGCACTTTTGTCGTAAAATCGGGACGTAATAAACCACAACGGCGTTAGCCAAGAGGGATCTACCGCGCCCGTAGGGCGCGGTGGGAACCTAGTTTTCATTTTTTTCGCGGTGAAAATTTAGTTTTCAGGTTAAAGTTATAATGAAATTGAAAGGGGGAACTAAAGTAGTACCTACCAACCATAACAAAATAGATAATCTTTTTTTAATTCCGTAAAAAAAACAAAATGTGTGAGACAAATTTTATTGAAGAGACTTACTAAAACACTGAACCGAAAAAAATTATTGAAGAGACAAATTTTATAAAGTTAGTAGCGTGAGAAACTCGTTGAAGAATTCTATGAGTAGTAAATACACGAACACTTAGATGATCAACATAATACACCAGAGAGAAACTTACACAAAGATAACAACATACATAGTAAAAAAAGAACAATACTCGTACAAAAAATATAACAGCTACACAAATCCAATTCAAGAATACTAATTCGTCTTCTTGTCCGACTTCATCTTCATCAAATGCTTGGCAACATCAGTCAACAACCACCCAATTCATGGAGCCATCACCCTATCCTTATTATTCAACAACTCACAATGTAATTTATAACAATCTAACTTATAACAATAAAATCAAAGAATACAAAAAACAATTAAACACAAAAAAAATTATCTAACAGAAATTTAGAAGAAAGAAGAGGAGATTTCAGCTTTACTATGATAAAATACTCCAAGAATGTTGTGTTTTGACAATTACAGAGTAAACTCAAATAGGTAGACCAAAAACAACAATTTAAAAGAAAAATAAAATGGAAAATGATTCTCGTTCCTTTCTATAACCAACATTTCTTCGTCACTCCCTGCTCTCCACTTTCTGTCCCTCGCTTTCCCAGAAAAAAAAAGAAAAAGAAAAACTCCTCACTCAGGAGGGCGGTTATTTTAACCATTAGATAACGAAATTGTTGATTAAAATTCGAGGGGCACGAATATCCAGTGAACGTAACAACTTTGACTTGTTTCTCTTTGACCATCTTTGTTAAAAATTTGTAATAGAATTAAAATACATATTATTGGTAAGAAGAAAACATATTATTGGTAAGAAGAACTTACTATAAAAAGAACATTCCATAACTGGAAGCTAATGACAAAAAATTAACCTGTGATTTAGCCATAATCTCTTGATATTTCTCTGTCTTAACAGAAGAATAATAGAACAATGAAACCATTAACTATGAGACTTAGTGAAGGGTGAACAGTGTGAATTTATGAAAGATACGAACGAAACAATCTCACATTATTTTAAAATTATTAATGAGTAAAATGGACATTAAATTATCAACTTATCATATTTTGTATCTAATCAATAAGAAATACCATTACACATATTCCTTCTCAATTTCTCAATATTCTATCGTTTTTTTATTCTTTACAAACTAAAGTATAAATTTCAAAGAAAAATGAAAAGATATTAACTAAAGTCCAAAATTCTGATTTGGTATTCAATTGATTGTATCATTCTCCTGCAAAAAGAAGAAACATAAAGAAATTAAATATCAATTCCAAACTCCAAAAGAAGATGTGATAGAAAAACTATAAATCATTAATAATTACCGTAGTTTTATTTCCAAATACTTGCATCCAACTATAAGCTTTTCATTGAGAAGAAATGAAACTAAAACTTTCACCTCAATATCCGAAATAAATTTTCATAGTAACCCACCATTTTCTCCATCTCCCATGATAATTTGTAGTACCTATAAAAGTAAATGAAAATGAATAGACTTTAATAATGTTGAACATTAAAGAAAAATGAATCTACCAAAATATAAAAGTTAAGCCCCAAATACCCCAGATCTTCAAATTTCTAAACTCTTTTGTATCCAAGGAGAAAAAATGAAACTAAAACTTTCACACCAATATTCGAAATAAATTTTCATAATAACCTATAAAAGTAGAGAAAAAATATGTATTTCCATGGAGAAAAACAAAAAGTAAACATATGAATGCAATCCGAAGTTCCTTCTCCATAAATTAAGACAAACATGAAGAAAAAGTGAAAACAAATAGAGAGAAAGGAAGGAGAAGTAACTAATAAAAAAGCAGAATCACCATGACAACACATTAAATCTGGACAGAAAAAAATACAAATAAAAAGAATTCAAGCAGTAGAAGAACTAACCAAGAGATACAGACCATAAAGAAGATAAAAAAATTCACCGAGAGAGATACAGACCAAAAGAAATAAATTGGAACATAAAAGGAAAATAAAACTAATTAGTAAAAATAAAATGTAGAAGAGAGTAAACATATGAAAGAATGAAACTAAAATTTAAAGAAAAAAGAAGAAAATAAAATAGATTTTGAGTATACCAATTTAAACAAAGATTATAAAAATACCTTAATAAGTTACAAATTCGAATTTCAACTTATTTGAAAAGAGAATATCTAACCTTGGGAAAATTATGGACTGTGGGAGCAAGAAATAGTGAGAGTAGAATATTGATGTTTATTCCTTTTTGAGCTACCTGCAAAAGGAAAATAAAACTAATTAGTAAAAATAAAATGTAGAAGAGAGTAAACATATGAAAGAATGAAACTAAAATTAGAAGAAAAAAGAAGAAAATAAAATAGATTTTGAGTATACAAATTTAAACAGAGATTTGACAACCAAAATTATAAGAAAAGTAAGCAAGAAGATATCCTACCATCTTCTTCTCTCTAATGTATTGTTGAAATTCTTCAATCTCAATAGTGAAGAAATCTATTTAAATTTTCGACCAACAAATGGTGGTAATAACTAATAAGTAGTGAAGAAGAGGGCGAAAGAAAGAAAATCATGTACGTTACCATTTAAAGAGATACAATCCAACCATATTTAACCGAGGGTTATAATAAGGGGTAGTTTGATTTCCTCACCACTAATCTCTCTACCTCCCACGATCTCCTCCCATTATTGTGGGGTGTCAAGTAAATGTCAATAACAACCCTGCAGTTAATTTATTAAAAGTTAACATATGTGGCAACATCTCCACCTTCAGATTAAAAGATCTAGCAAGACAATCCGAAGGCTACGAATATCCAAGAGATAAATCAACGGCTCACCTCAAAAAACACCATTGTGCTATATATATTTCTTAACATAAAATGAGGGTAGAAAAGTCTCAGGCCAGTTTCAAAAAGTTATGGAGTTAATAAGAGTAACCGAAATTAAATATGTGGCAACATCTCCACCTTCAGATTAAAAGATCTAGCAAGACAATCCGAAGGCTACGAATATCCAAGAGATAAATCAACGGCTCACCTCAAAAAACACCATTGTGCTATATATAATAGATATATATATATATTTATAGACAAAAGACCTAACTATTCATACTATTTTTTACTAAATCCGAAATTGGATTTGGTATTAACATGTCAGTCGTGGAAACGCGGATATAGGTGTCGCTTCAACCCAAAAATAAATATTTTTGTTTGCTTATTGGCGCAAAATTACTTCTGATACACGCAAAACACTAAACAACTTCTATTTTTTGTTGCTAAACGACATCTTAGTTAACAAAAATATTATTGTGAGTTGTGAAATACTTATGTATTTAAAACAAATACTTGGACTATTTGAAGCAAGATCATAAATTAATATCTTCTATGAGATATTTAGTTGTGAAATTGTAATTTCTAACTAAAAGATCATTTTATTCCAACACTATTATTAATTGATATTGAGACAACGTTTACGATCTCTCAATGTATAATAAACAAGCATAGTCCACTGTCCCAAATTAACTTGATTGGTAGCTATGAATTCATCGGATAATACTTGATTATTTTGTAACATTTATGAACTTTAAATTTGGTGTATTTTCGAAACGATTTCTAATATAAATAATTTTCAAGACTAAACTTAAGTGCATAAATGTGATCAAATATTTTTGTTTATACATTTGCAACCAAGTGATTACAAAACTAGAAATCCTTAGTAAACATGGATATTTTCCACCTCATTTGCAAAATTCACTATAATTGAACCTTGATTTAAAATCAGCAAGACTTATGCTTACACTCAAATTTAAATTTGGACAAAAGACAAAGTGTTCCTAATATCTTTTCTTTGTTTTGCAACAAACAATAAGTGTTTCTTTTGTTGCAATTTCCCACTTTAAGTTTTCATTGCCTCTCTTCATCAAAAAAAAAAAGTTTTCATTGCCTCAATTGTAAATTGAAATTTTTATAAAAATGTCATATTAAATAAATAAGCATAATTTGTCAACTAAAGAAGGGTATTTTAGTAATATCCGTGTTGAGTAGTTTGTCCATCGCCATCTATGGGCCACAATGACGATTCCTCAAAGTTCTCTCTCTCTCTCTAAAAAAACCCACATATATAACTAACCATTTGGGGATTCATCTTTGTCTCTCTTTCTCTCTCCAAAAAACCTCTAAAAATCCTTATCAATGGCGTCTTCCAGAGCAGAAATCAGAGCGACAATCTCTTCAAGAGTTCCTTCATCAAAACATTCTTCTCTTCGTCGGACTTATAAGAAATCAGGGTTTCGGAAACGGTGTTTATGGATTTTAAAGCAACAAAAAACAAGGTTTTATATATTTGGCCGGTGTATAACCATGCTTCTTTGTTGGAATGAACATGCCTTACCTGATTGTGATTGATTCCAAATTCTGAAATTGGAGATAAATTGGTTTTAGATTTCAGACAAAAATCGAGAACGAAGAACATTAATTCAGCTGGAATTATGAAATTTGTACAGTTTTTGAATTTTTCTTTTCTTCAACAAGAATGGGTGGAGATTATTCGGGTTCTCTACAATGGTTTAGTAATCCGGATCCGGGTCGTATCCACAAGGTAAGAATTGGGGTTGGATATTAGGGTAATTTCCCAATAAAAGCGATCGTCTTGAGGACGGTGGACCATAATCTCTCTAGGTATGTGTTTGGACAAGATTTAGAGAGAAGTGAATCTTTCTCTAAATCTTGTGTCGTTTCGTACCTCAATCGGGATTCAATCGTGTTATGACAGTACAATGTATGAGTTGTTTTCTAATCTCAAGCACTATTGAATTATAGGTTAATGGTGGGTTATTAGTATATGTGATGATCAGATAAGTTTGTACATAGTAGAACCGGAAATCGTTAGAGTTGTATGTCTGGTTATTGGTGAATAATGGAAAAACCAAAAAAAAAATTGTTTAGTTAGCATATAGTTTACTTTTTTTTTTTGTTGAACTAAGCATATAGTTTACTTACCAATGTCACTTTAAAATGAAAGCGAACAATATGTTCGAAATTTTCAAATTTGGAAATAATCGACAATTATTGTAACGAGTCTTGATCAATGATGTATTATAAATAATTAATGTAATTTTGTAATGAGTACTGATGAATGATGTATTATAAATAATTGATGAACGACTTGATCAATTAACTAAAACCATGTCAAGAAGTATTTTCTCACATCAACTATCACTAACTTTTTTTCTATTTTAAACTGACGATCTCACCGGCCACCAGTTCACCACCATCATCTACATTTCCCCGATCTCTCTTGCCGATCTCACTGTCTCTCTATTGTCATGGCACTTCCGTTAGAATAAATTAAGAAAGAAATAGTGTTTGTACACGCGTATAACAATGTCGGTTCAACTATGGTGTGTGTGAGTTCAACAAAAAAAAAAACTATGGTGTGTGTATATACCAATTTGTAGATGTGCATATATGTAGACCCCAACGTGACTCATTTATTATATAAAAATTCTGGTCCAATTTCAAATAGCCATAGGCAGGGACACCCAAAATCGTTAAAATAACACCGAGCATGAACCATGTAGTAATCAAAATGGCAAAGGGAGTGTCTATTGGTGGCCCAAAATTGTTTGTGGTAGGCTTCCCCTTCCAACTTTCGGACTGGGGCAGTTGAGGCCTAATTTGTGTTGCGTTTCAACAACATTGCCTCGTCCCGTTTACTAGCTTACTGCACTTGTCCCAAAATCCACGGAAAGTGTCAAAACAGGAATGAGATAAGAGGAATAAGATGTGGCCGGCATTAGCTGCGTTATCTATGACTCTCAAACGAATTTCAAAGCAGTATTATGAGAGACTTCCAGAGTCAGAAATTCGAAAGAATTGTTGGACTAATTAGTTTAATTGTCCTTCTCGAATACACAATTCGATAATGATTCCGTTCGACAAGTTATGTTA
>BEHA01000623.1:976688-992268 GCA_002897215.1 Eschscholzia californica subsp. californica | reverse complement strand
AAGTAAGTGTACTCTGTTTTGTGAAATAGAAAGATTAAGAACTATTCTCTCTAAAAGAGAACCAGGGAAACAACAAGAATGTGAATGTAAAACCATAATCAGAGGCATATCATGGTCTCTAGAGAAGAAAATCGAGTACCTGCACAATAAAAGCCTAATTGATCATCTCTAGGCCACATCAACATCATCCGACAATCTATCTCGCACTTCAAAGGCATCATCTTCTTTCATACCAAGGAAATAAGCTAATAAACTAGCCAAATGAACTCGTATTCACAATTGTAATAGTGTTTCGAATGCTAGGGGTGAGAATGTTGTCCGCGAGCCCGAAACCGCCCATCGGTACCCGAGCCCATGACTGACCACGGGCACCCGCTACCCGTTGCGGGTAGATCTCGCCCGGGCCGATGAAATTTGGTGGGCGGGCGCGGATAAAATCCCTTGCCCGACCTCCCGCCCACACCCGAGTCCGATAGGACAAACCCGATTGGTGCCTATATATATCCGCCCATTTGTGGTCCATTAGGAAGCCTAAAAGAAGAAATTCATTTCAAATCTTTACTAAGGCGGAGAGAACGTATGTCGTTAGATGAGGGATCTCTAAGATATCGCTCATCCGTTAGATCTAGGGTTAATAACTCCACCACTACCCTATTATATATACCCCGCGTTCCCCCTAAACTTCTGCCTTTTCCACTTTTCTTTTTGTCTTTCCGGTACTCTGCTAGTGTTTCTCTTTCTTCCATTTCTTTCTCTCTAGTTAATCTTTCTTTCTTTATTTTTCCTCTATGAGTTTCTGATTATCTATAACTAAGACCAATACAATTCTGTAAACAAAATCTATTACTAAGACCAAATACAAGCATATATATATATATATATATATATATATATACTAGGTGTCCATCGCGTCCTACGGACGCGGTAGATCCCTTTTGGCTTACGCCTTTATGTATGAGCCAACCTAAAATATGTGGCCTTGCTCCTCATCGATTGTGTTGAGTGTGTCTTAGTAGTGCGTGTATATTGGGGTCATGCATAACCTAGACGTGTATGTATCGCGACACATACACGTCTAGGTTATGTGTGATCCCAATATAAACGCACCACTATGACAAACTCAACACAATCGATGAGGAGCAAGGCCACATATTTTAGGTTGGCTCATACATAAAGGCGTAAGCCAAAAGGGATCTACCGCGTCCGTAGGACGCGGTGGACACCTAGTTGCTAAAAGGATGTATAACAACTCGTGTAGAAGTTTGAAAAGCTACCCGTGTAGAAATTACATTGAAAGGATAACATGTATGATTACCCGTAAAATTAGAAATTTGAAAAACTACCCGTGTAGAATAACATGACACTTGATTGATAAAGAGAATAAAGAGACAAAATAGGGGAGGAATGAGGTGGTTCAGTGAAACCTAAAATATAACTCATACCTATATATTATATCTAAAACTTTACTATAGGAATGCTCGATATGAATAAATAAAATCAATAATCAAAGTATCAACCTTCAGCAACATAAATCCAAACTAATTACATATAAAGGATTGTTCCTACTGTCAAAGAGGCAAAGAACTTCAAATGGCAATGAATAAATTTAATTATAACTCAAATGATACCATAAACATGAGCTTTGAACTTAAATGATGAATAAAGAAAAACTTTCATAAGAAAAAAAATTACCTACAAAATTCCTACAGTAACTATCAAGATGGATAACTTCACTTGATCAGAAAATTCAAATCGAATAACCTATTAGTCAGTGTAACATATAAAGAGATTGTACTTGAAAGAAGAGTATATTTTCAAACATAAGAAAAGAAAACATTAACAAACTCAAATAAATGATTGAATCACACAAAATGAGGTAGACTTTAAACACATGATGATACTAAAATCATGAAACCTGGGAGAGATAGGATGACTTCAAACTCCTATTTTCCCCTCTCTTTGTTTACCTCGCACAAAGACTCTTCCTTCCAACACATATTTGTGAGAAAACTAAATAGACTACATATTTGTGAGAAAACTAATTTTAAAGAGTGGGTTGACTGTACTGTAATTTTTTTTTTTTTGAGAATTGACTCTACTGTAATTGGTAAACTCATTTAGAGATGTTGGAATGTATAAAAGTGCATTTGGCTTAAGTTTACAACATGTAGTGGTGAAGGTTCACCGAACTCAATGACAATCATTTTCATGGTCTATCCTTGAACTCTAATGACTCTTTTTTCCTATAAAATTGTAAGACTGAACAATTTTAACAGATTATGAGAGATTTAAAAGAAGAACAAAAATTACATATTTTCTTATTCTTCCTCCTCATAAGAAACTACATGTAAAACTTGCGAAAGCCTGCAATAAATTATGAGTTGAAAGTTAAAACAAATTATGAGTTGAGAAATTAAAACAAATAGGGTGAATCATAAAAGAGAAAAAACATAATAAAATAAGATATACTGCATCAAAAGCAAAGTTACACATAAGATGGAAAACTAAATCAAACAACCTACAAAAGAAAAAAAATAGAGGAATCATCATGAGAACCCATTAATTTACAAAATAATAATTATGTGGAACATAAATAATTTAAACTGATGGACTTTAGAAGGTGAAGGAACCCCTTTATCTCTCTCTCTCTCTCGTTTCCAGGTGAGTAGTTATTTGGTTTTGATGAAGAGAAAACTTAGTGGGTAGTTATTTGTTTGGAGAGAATAAAGGGAGAGAAAGTGGGGGAAGTTAAGAGGTAGTTTTTTACTCTTCTTTAATTTGGCGCCACATGGACATGAGGTTAAATAACTTAAATTTCAATCAACTTCAACCTTTGGATGAAAAAACTACAGATAATAATCTAACGGACACGAATATTCAAGAGATAAATCGACGGCCGAACTCAAAAAACACCATTGTGCTTTATATAATAGATATATATGTATATATCCATTAACATTCTACTGAAATATGAAAGAAGAAATGAAGTGATTCCCTAAACAAACAAATAAAAAAATGATTTAGACTTGGATGAAGAACTATGACCGATACCCGAGCCGCCCGACTCCTTTAGTGGGTGTGGGCGGGCTTTGGGCAGAGGAAAATTAAAAATTACTCGTCCGATCTACCCGACTACCCTAATAGCCAAAGAGAAGATCTACCCGAACCCGAAGTGTTTTTACCCGTGGGCGCCCATACCCGCCCGATTCCCACCGCTATCCCTTCCCACCTTCACGATTAGCCTTCTTTGTCAAAAAAAAAAAAAAAAAAGAAAAAGAAAGGAATAAGACGGGAGAGTCCGACGCACCCATTGATAAAAGAATTGCAGCCATTAAGATTAAGGGCCAATTAAAGACTTCAGCTATACGATTCTCGTTGTGAGTTAATATAAGTCACGTCTTATATACATTATCAACATAAAATCCCCGAAAAAGGTGAAATCTTTCTTCAATTCCAATTGTTGGATTTTTCTTCCGCTATTCTTCTTATTCTGCAAATTAAAAGGTACGATTAATGAGTTCTAACATTTCAGGTTCTTCTTTTATGTCTTCTAATCCAAGTTCTTATACCTTACAAACCCTAAGATTTCTCCAGATCTAGGATTTGTTTATGAATATCATGAATTAGCTTTCGAAGTTTTAGGTTAATTTTGTAAATTTTGATTCAAAGTGATGCTATACAGGTAAGCAGTTCGGATTTGTGTTATTGTGCGGAATTGATCTTGATCTGGACTTCTGGATGCAGTTTCCTTCGATCTAGACCTCGTAGAGTGGAATTTGAGGTTGCGTATTGAGATTTCAGATTCGAATTTTCGCTTCTTCTTGTTTGAAGATCAATTTTTGGAAAAAATTTGAAAGTTTTGACGAAATGCCTGTCAAATCCGCGCAGTCATCATCTTATCGTGATCGGACACAAGAGTTCCTAACTGTAACAGAGAGGTTGAAGAAATCGGTATCGTCGTCAGCATCAAATGCTCCGACTAGTAGTGGATCGAAACTTGAAGGTCCTCGAGCTGGACTTTCTATTCAATCGGAATTTAACAAGAGAGCTTCGAAAATCGGATATGGAATTCACCAAACATCACAAAAACTTGCAAAACTGGCAAAATGTAAGTGTGATACCCTTTTATCATATTAGTATTAGGGTTAATTCAAAGTTGAATGCTTGTTTATTTTGATTACTTATAATTTCAAACACAATTGATATTTTATCACTACTTGTATTGAACAAAATCACATTGTTAAACTGACAACCTCAAATTCGTTAATAGGACGCTGGGGATAATGAAAATTATCATTGTATTACTTAGATTGGTGTATTTTGTATCGGCGCAAATTCTTAGCTCAAAGTACTGGCAATGGCGGTTATAGTGAACAGTTATTGGTGATTTGGTGTTTAACAATGATTTATGTGTCTTCATTTTCAAGCAGCGTGTCTCGGGGAAGCAACCCCCTGTTGTTTAATTTAGCACTTTTTTGACTGACCATGGTAAACATTAATTTGAATTGTCTTTCTCACCTGCTGCCTGCAAAGCAAGATACTTTTGACATTTACCGTGAACCATAGCTTACGTGTTGGGCGCTACTGTTTTGTATTGCATTTGCAAGTGTAATAGCATCCATATCTTTTCACGTCAATTGTTATGCAATTGGAATTTAAGGTATTCTGGAAAGTTCTCCAAAACTATCGCAACTTAGAATTTTACTGTATTACATGGTAATTTGGAGGAATTGAAGGGATGTACTTACGAGAAATATTGTTTTTATAACGGAGGCGATCAAGGGTTTCTTAATGAAATACTTGTATGGTGGCATAGATTACCAAGGAGGGTAAACTTTTTGAAGAAGTTTTGGGCTAATACTACATTAGAAGCAAGTGTTAAGAACCAATTACTTGGTTCTAATCCACCAAAACTTTACTCAATTATTTGGCCTAGGACTCCCACGACTTGCATTATATTTTTCATAAGGGAAGTTTTATAAGGCCTCCCCAATTTTGTTAAAAGGCCTCCTCATGAACCATTTTACTTGCTAAATTATCACTAAGGGGAGGCCTTTTAACAAAAATGAGGAGGCCCTATAAAATCTCCCTTTTCATAATTTTTTCCTACTAAAAACAACCTAATTAATATGAAATTTAAGAGACAAGTCATAACATTTAAACTTAATAAAAAAAAATCAATTTAAACACATATTCTTATAATTTAGTTTCTTCTCTAGTCTAATTTCTCTTCAAACTCCAATGTAACATGTCAACTTTTATATTGTTTTCGACTTAAAGTGTAGGGGCCCCGTCGATATGTTGGGCTAGGGCCCCCCAAAAGTCAGGGCCGGTACTGGATGTACATGGCAGAATGGAGAGTAAAGTGCTCCATTTCAATCGCAACCGGGTTTGGCCAGCACTTCATACTCCCTATCTGTGTTGGATGACCACCAAGTACCAATAGTGAAATGGGTGTGCTTGAACACTACAATTCTCACGCTACTAGTCGATGAACATGTAACTTGCCTCCTTTAAGAAATTGCTTTCTTTTGTCATTTTTACCTGAGTTGTACTGCTTTTGTTGGTAAGTATGAAGTCTTAAGTAGTCAGTGAATTGATTATTAATTTGTAACAGTGGCAAAAAGAACTTCGGTTTTTGATGATCCAACTATGGAGATCCAAGAGATGACAGCAGTTATAAAACAGGATATTACTGCATTGAACTCAGCGGTGGTAGACCTTCAACTTATCTGCAACTCACAGAATGATAGTGGGAATATCTCCAAAGACACAACCAGTCATTCAACCACAGTTGTGGATAACCTAAAGAACCGCTTGATGAGCGCCACAAAAGAGTTCAAAGAAGTTCTCACTATGCGAACAGAAGTAGGTCAATTCTTTCTTCGGCAATATGTTTATAATCTTAAGACACTCACCTTTTCTTGCGACTGATTTGATTGTACCTTATTTCTACAGAACTTGAAGGTTCATGACAACAGAAGGCAGCTATTTTCTTCCACTGCTTCGAAGGAATCTACTAATCCTTTTGTACGTCAGCGTCCATTAGATTCAAGGGCAGCTGCTAGTTCCTCAGTTGCTCCCCCTGCTCCATGGGCAAATGGAACGTCTTCTTCATTTTCCCGGTATGACACACTACTACTTGGATTTTGTTAATTACTGGTAGGCACTTGGTAATCAGAGGTTCTTTGAAACTTCGGTTTTGTTGGTTTTGCATGGATATTTCTTCGGATATCCTAGCTCCAAGTGAATATTTTTGTCTGATAACCCATTATCACCTGGCTCAATCTGGGTGCCTGGGTTAACATACTGGTGAAGCCCCCAGTCACCCAGTGGGACGACTTAAACTCATGTTTGTGGTGTGTTTATCCATTTGACTCGTCAAGGAAGCTGCCGTCCCCGCTTGGTTTGCAAAGTGGAAACTTATTCAATAAAAATGATGCTTTGGTGTATTAAAATCTGCTTGTCAACTGCATGATTTTTGTTCTTTTGGCTTTTCTTTGCTTCTTTTTCTCGTATCAGAAAGCATATAGATGGGGAACCATCGAGCCCAAGTCAGCCATTACTGAATCAGCAACATCAACAACAGCAACAACAGATGGTTCCGTTACAGGACAGCTACATGCAGAGTAGGGCTGAAGCTCTTCAAAATGTAGAATCAACCATTCACGAATTAGGAAACATCTTCCAACAACTAGCAACCATGGTATCTCAGCAAGGAGAGTTAGCCATCAGGTTTTTTTTTACTACCGCACTTCTTTCATATCTACGGAAATTTCCAGTAAATTGTTTGTTTATAATTTCATAACTTGAAAATATTCATTATTTCATCAGTATGTGAGTTTTAGAACTGAAAGTTTTGGCAGTCAAAAATCATTTAAAACTTATTATATTTGGAGTTGGGGCATCATATTTTGTGGACTGAGCAGTGTGAAAATCGAATTGACAGGATTGACGAGAACATGGAAGATACACTAGCAAACGTCGAAGGAGCACAAGGAGCGTTGCTGAAGTATCTTAACGGGATATCTTCCAATCGGTGGCTGATGATCAAGATATTCTTTGTATTGATTGTATTCCTTATGATTTTCTTATTTTTTGTTGCTTAATAATGGCAGAAATTATAGGAAAGAAAGTAAACCAAGGGAGGAATATGTTCTTTTTTTCTTTTAATCTTCTTTCTGTATTTTGTTTTTACTCATATCAGATTGTTGGCTCTGTGAAGTTTATATATCAAAGATATAGATTTGTACTGCATTTGAGGTTGTAAATTATTTCCACCATGAAAACCAGTTGGTTTGTTCTTTTTTCCGTCTCTCGATCTCTCTCTCTCTCTCTCTCTCGATCTCGATCTCGATCTCTCTCGAAATCGTGTGAACTTCTAGATTATGGATGTAGGATGTGTTTTTTATAGCGTTCATTCTTCTAAATCTGAATCTTTTCAATCTGCTAGATAAGATAATCAATCTTAACTAGTCGCTTAGGAGGATGTTTGAACAATTGAACTGTCCAAATCAAGGACTTCATAACAAACAGTAAATGTCTGCGAGATAGAGAGATAAGACTGCCCATTTTGAGGCCAAGAATTCTTGCCTGTTTTGTAGATAACACCTTGACAGATTAGATGCCTACTTTATGTCTATCGCATTGAACTCGGCCGCCTCAAGTTATATCACCTCATGTTCTCCAAACTTTGCTTTTTAACTCTTTCTTTTTTCAAAGTTATAAAACCTTTTTTTTCTTGTGTTATTCGGTTAATGTGAACGAGATGTCCTTCGATCAAGATGACAATGCGTGCAGGGACTGTAATGTTTAGCTAGAAACCAACTATAATATGTGGCTCATTCGGATAACCAACGACTGACGACGACTGAATCATGCAACGCTTACACATAAAGAACGTCAATTCGATCGGAAGATATGACTAGAGAGAATGGGGCACAAGGCGTAGATTTGATCCAGTTAAAGGATGTTCAAGTGGCCAGCTTGAAGCCCGTCCCAAGATAGCTAAAAGATCGGGCCAAGCGACCGGCCCAAGCAAAGGGATGGTCGACTTAACGATATTTTTTCATCCTCTAACCCTGTGCTTACACTCCTTCCGATATGGACGACTCTAAATTCATTCAAAGTCAGACAAAATTCCTCCTTTTTTTGGTTCATATATGTCTCCACCTTGGATGGATTCCACGATTCTATCATTGACAGGACCGACTCTTCACCATCCGCTATTTCTCGTGTGGTGGAATCTTTGTCTGTTCCCCCAACCTTACTAACCCGATTGCACCCATCATTGAGAGAATCGACTCTTCATTATCTATTCCTTCACTTTTGGGGGAGCTGATTCTTTTTTCAGCAGATTTTCCCACTTCACTTGCTTCCACACTTATTTTTCCATTTCCGCACTGCAAGATTGGCTCTCTACTGATTGACCACCCACAAGAGGATATACCTCCTTCTCGACAAGTTCTTACGAGGAACCCACCTCCTTATCTGGACTAAAGGAAATTTTAGCCCCTCGATCCCATTAACACCTGGTCTATGACTTCGTTGTCACATGGGAAAAAGCCTTTTAGTTGTAAATATGTTTACAAAATTAAATGCCACTTGAACCGTTCGATTAAATGTCATAAACCTTACATTTAAGCGAACCGTTCGATTAAATATAACCTTGACCTTATATTCTTGGTTACTAGAATCCCATTGTCTAATGTGGGACTATTCTCACACGCCCCCTCACGTGTAGGATTCTTTGACCCTAAACACGTGTATTTCTTCGGGCGACGTTGAGCACGTGTGGCTTTTTACCTATCACGTGTGGGCCTAACTCTGATACCATGTTAAGTTTGTGGTCATCCAACTCAAAACCAATTGGTAATGAGTGGAGAGGACCTTGACCTAATATTCTTGGTTACTAGAATCCCATTGTCCAATGTGGGACTATTCTCACAACAATTTCCTTCCTCAACTTTTTTTGTTTCACTATCTCCTCCAAAATCTTCAAATTTACTCGTCGCTTTCTTCAAATTTGTCGAAGGTTAATATTTGTAGTTCATTTGCTAAGGAAGGAAAGCAAAATATAAAGATTTCAAAAGACTTTTAATTCGAATTAAGGTCAGATTTGAGTAACATTGGAGAAATTACGTCTTTGAAAACTTTTATATTAATACCAGTCATACGCACTACAAAAGAACCACATAACATCTTTTTCTAGTCACAATATAGGGGACAATACAATTTTTTTTTTCTTGAGGGATTATGCTCCCGCATATATCATAATGTAATCTACATATTAGAAAATAACATTGGAGAAAAATATAGGAGCCAAAGGTGTCAGCTAGGTTAATGTTGGTGGCAGTGGGATTTAAACCCTAATACTTTGTCTCAAGGATGAGACCAAATATTAGAAAGGGTTGGGTTCTGGGCGGTGATCTTTCTATTTCGTTTTCGTAGTGCACTAAAAGAACCGCAACCCATCGTCTCATCAACAAATATTTATTTACACAAGCGTTATCCCTAGAGACGTTTTACTTCTTCTAGTCATAGAGAGAGAGAGGAACCCCAAAGAGAAAATCAATCTGAACATTAAAACAGAAAAAAGCTCATTCATTACTCATCTTTGAAAACCCTAAAAGAGCTTTTCATTAAGATCTCGTCGTAGGGTTGTATTTGGTTTGGGCTTAGGTTTAGGTTCCTTCTCGATTTAGAAACCCTAATCTCTGTCATTCCGTACTCCTCCTCCTTCCCACATCTCCTTTCTTTTGATTTTGTTTATCTCGTTTTAGTAATACTCTGTTTCCATTATCGTCTTTTTCATAAACCTTATCTTTTTAAAGTAATTATACCTAGTTTTGATTGTTAATTTTGATTAGATTTTTGTGATAAAGTTGAGAATAATGGTTGGAGGTGGAAGCAGAAGAGACGATGCACCAAGTGGGATAAACAGTACTAATGTTTTTGCAGCTCTTGAAAGTTTAAGGAAGAAGAAGAAATCTGACAAAGAACATGGATCGTCAAGAAAGGGATCTTCAAAAAACCAGGTGAAAGAATCTGAAGCTCAAGTTTTTTGGGCTCCTGCTCCATTAACTGTGAAATCTTGGGCTGATGCTGATGATGACGATGATGATGATTACTATGCAACCACTGCTCCACCTCAATCTGTTTGGGGTCCTTCTGGGTCTCAAGAGATTAAGGAGAGTATTACTCCTGTTGAAGTAAGTATTTCAATTGATGATTGTGTTTCATTCTTTATATCATGGTAGAAAAGTAGAAATCTCTATGTTATGCTTTTACATAATTGATATCAATTTCCTTACAAGAAAATGGTTTACGCCTTAAAACGCAACGAAATGTACCTCGTCTTGAGAGAGCCAAGCGCTTTGAGGCGTAAAAACGTATTTTAAAACTTGAGAGAGCAAAGCCCTTTCCTTATAACCCTATTTGAGTATTTGCAGGGGTGGGTTCTAATTCTACCCGAGGGGTTCGTATTAGCTGCTACCGTTGTACCAAAGTTAGGACTTGGGATGTTTGTTTCTCTTTTTTGTACCAATTATCTTAGATATCAGATTATTCTTTGTATATGTTGTGTTACAAGTCCTTATCAATATCAATACATTTTGGTGTTGAAAATTGGTAGTTTTATATCTTACGTGATTTCTTGATATATGTTTTGGATCATGTCAATATGTCCTTACATAGGATTGGTAGGCTATGTTTGCCCAGTGCCAAAATGTTCAAGCTAAAACTAATACTTTTCTTGGTTTGATTTGGCTAAAAACTAATAGTGCTATTGTAAATCGTATGTGTACATTTTTCTGTGATGAAGTATATGATCTTCATTTAGTTCTAGGTGGAGGAGAATATTGATATGTAGTTATAATGGCACCTCTCTGAATAATTGCTAAGAGATCGGTTAATCGGTTTAGACCTTAGTCTCGTTTAAACTCTTGCAATATATCCATTTGATTGTTCTTGCATTCCATTGATGAATTAACTGCAATTTTCTATTGGTAGTCATATGCTCATGACCGATAGAGTATCACGAATTGAACTGTGCTGTGTCTTGTTCATACTGTTTATTCACGTACGTACTTGTCTACGATTTTCTAGGAAAGTGAAAGTGAAGATGATGGTCTCGATGAAGGCGATGATGATGTGGATGATGAAGAAGAAGAGCATGGACCTGAGCAAGAGGTTCAGGTAACTGAGCCAGTGATTAAGATGCCTCCACAGGCTTCCGTTCCTCCAAAGGAGACAGAAAGACAGCTTTCCAAGAAGGAACTGAAGAAAAAGGAACTTGCAGAACTTGAGGCTGTTTTGGCTGAGCTTGGAATAAACAAGAGCCAAGATGATTCGCAAGGTAATTTTGTTTCACGTTAGTGGTTATTTTTTGCCTATTAACCTTTTGTTTCTGCATTCTGTTGTTTACCTTGTGTGACCTTGTCAGAAGCCGAAATTTTTTGAGGTCAGAGTATCCAAACAAGACTCCTCATTGTTTTTTTTTGGATAATTTGATTTGCATATGCTGGATTAGAAAATCCTAGAGGGCGGGAAATTGAGATAACTTTTGTGAGCTGTTACACTACGTAGCCTCTCTCTGTCTCTCTCTCCCATGTCAAATTTCGAATTTCTCCACTGTTTCAGCTAAAAAGCAATTATTCATTTTCCATTTTGAGACCGAGTCCCCCTTGTTTCTCTTTTCTTCACAACTCACAAGAAATGTCATTTTGATATAAATTTTTGTCAGCCGAGCAAGAAAAGAAGCCAGATGAGCTCAACGGTGACCTAGAGAAGAAAGAGATTTCTACTGGTGAGAGCAAAAGTGCAAGAAAGAAAAAGAAGAAATCTACCAAGGAGGTTAAAGACCAGGACCAACCCAATGGCTCAAACACTAACAATGCTCCAGAAGAAGCTGCTTCTAAGGCCGAACAAGCAGATGAAGATTCTTCTTCTACCATCGACATGAAAGAGCGCTTAAAGAAAGTTGCTTCTATGAAGAAGAAGAAATCCAGCAAAGAAATGGATGCTGCTGCTAGAGCTGCTGCAATCGAAGCTTCTGCGAGGAGTGCTAGACTTGCTGCAGCCAAGAAAAAGGAGAAGAATCACTACAACCAGCAACCAGTTCGGTAATTCTTTTATTTATTTCTAATGGCGAGCTTATATCTTGTTCTTCGATGAATGCTTAATAAACTGCAGATTTTTCGGTTCATAAAACGAGCTCGGGTTAGTATAATCGCATCTTCATCATCTCCCTCACCGTCTCTTCAGTTAAGTCTTTAGTAGTGAAAAAGAAGATTTAAACCATTTTGGCTTTTTTTTTTCAGTAGATCTTTGGAGGACTCTCTACCTTGTCTTCATGTGAGAAATATTATTATTCTAGATGTTCTTTACTTGTTCTTTTTTTCTTGTACTGAAGCAGAGAAATCTAAGTTTTACAGTTCTAGTTTAAATATTTACCTGAAAAAAACTTGACAGTTCAATGTGGCTGTTAAATCGATATGTTACTGTGTTACTTCTCCTTCTCTAAACCCTCTTCAATTTCACACTAGTAAAAAGACCGTTGAATCCTGATGGTGTTCGAGTTACATTTTATGTCGTGTATGAGAAACGTGGAGTTGGCATTCCTTGATAACACTTCAAAAATGATTTATTTGTTTTGAATGACGATGACGGAATCAAGGGGAAGTTTTATAAGCCTTAGAAATTGATTCCTAAGACGGAAGGTGTATATATGTAACAAAGACCTATGTTTCTTTCTACAATGAGAAGACCCATGATTGCAATCCCATTGAAGGGACAGCTGTTCGACTGATGGGTTGTAGCTTGTGCCGCATCATGAGAAACCATATTGACATCTCCCGGCAGAATCCCAACCGGGTGAGAGAAACTTTCTCTCACTAGATCTTGTCTGGCCACGTCACGCGATCGGGATTCAGCCAGGAGACTGGCCAGGTATAGCATCACAACCATTAAGTAAAAATGGAAGGTTTTGGTTTAAAATTTTGGTCTTGGATTTCGAGTTTGGTCTTGGAGATTGGTCGGGCATAGCATCACGGTTGTTAAGTAGAAATGCAGTATGGATTTTGCTTTAGTGAAATAACCACATACATTATAAGATGCATTTCTACCAAATTTTGTAATAAGACTTCTCTTCCAACAATTTTGATTTGGCTCTCCCCAACCATGCATTTGCTTTGAGATTGGTGTGAGACCATGTAATTCTGCTAAACTTAAAACTATATAATTTATAACCTAACCCTATTACTTGTTTGCAACAAACAAAAATCTATTACTTATGACTTAAACATAAATTTCAAACAAAACACTCAATTATAAGCATATTTTATTTTCACACGAAACATATGTTGCTAGTTTTCTGTAAATTGGAAAATAGTTAAAAAGAAAAGGCATAAAATATATTTGTATTTGTTTTTTCTAGCCAAATAGTGGTGGAAGTAGGGGTGGGATTTTGGCCCGGAAACTCGGAATCCGCCCACGACCGTCCGAGTCCGAGGGGTCCGTGACCGTCCGATGCCCGAATCGGTCCATACCCGTCCGACCGAAAGATCTTAAGCGGACGGATGCGGGCATAGGTCTTTACCCGGTGGTCCGACCGAGTCCGCCCGCTTATATCGTCCGCCCGACCGAACCCGTCCATTTATCCTACTCGTTATACCCGCCCGCCTATATGATTGATTTTAAGCCTTTAGATTTGTAGAGTTAGCTACAACCATTAGATTTCAAGAGTAAAAATAAATAACCCTAGAAATCACTTTTCTTAATTTTGTCTTCGTCGTTCTACTTCTCTAGTCTTTATCTCCAAAATCTCAGTATCTCATCAATAACCCGAGAATCCACAATAAACCGGTCGTAATCCATGAGAAGAAGCATAGAAACCGATCATAATCCATGAGAAATCTCGATGCTTATCTTGCGATTTTGAATTCATTTACTTTTTAGAATTGTAAAGTGGGAGTTTTAGAAAGTTGTATTTAGCGACTAAACATTTTAAATTTCGAATAAAAGTTTCTTTATTTGTTCATTAGTGACCGGTGTCCGCCCGACCGATACCCGGTTTGCCTGACTATCAAAACGGTCACGGACGGGCACTTTGTTGGAGAAAAATCCGAAATGTCCGCCCGTTTTGTCCGGATGTCCGAGTGGACATTTAGAACTCGTGTTCGTTCCGCCCGGACCGGTTGAGTTAGTGTCCGTTTCTCGCCCGTCCGGACCGATTCCCACCCCTAGGTGGAAGTGACAACCAATCTAAACTTTCTCTTCTTTTTCTCTCTCTCGCTCTCTGGAGTACCATGTGCATTCTCATTCACCATTCAACGTGTTTTTCTTTCTCACTTTTTTCTGTCTTTCTTCCATATTATTTCTCTCTAAAATGACAACGACATTAACGAAAATATTTGTTATTTATTCTTATTCTCTCTTATGAATGGAATTACCAAAGAATTTAATGTTAATTGAGCCATGAGAAAAAAAATTTGAGAGGAAATTATAATTTAATTTAATGTTAATTGAGCCATGAGAAAAAAAATTTGAGAGGAAATTATAATTTGAAAAGAAAAAGTAGAAAGTGAAGAGATAGAATCAATTAGAAACATAACTTTAGAGATAGAGTAATTCAGTTAAGAAAAACAGAAAAAAGGAAAGCGAAAAAAAAATCACGTGTCATTATTTTGGTGAATGACACATGCAATTTTCCAGCAAGCAACCTCTAAATGTCTTTTTTCTGATTTGGACGAGATTTTTTTAAATGAAAAATCTGTAATATCTGTACACCTCAGTTTCGTAATTTCTATTTGTTTACTGCCAGAAACTAACTTTTGCGTCTGTAGTTTAATTATTTTCTGCAGGGGACTCGGGCCTTAATTCCCAAAAATGATTGGGGCTCTGGTCCAATCACTTTACCTGAAACCTAAAACTTGAAACTGAAAGACCTATGACCAAAATTAAAAATAAACCTATAACTTATACCTTAAATTCAAAATCGAGGAGCAACTCACCCAAACCTTCCTTCAACAAAAAAAAAACTCACCCAAACCTTCATATATATATATATATAAAAGATGAAAAAGCTCAGACTTAGTGAATTCTTTCCTAAAATTGCAAACCCACCTCACTTCAACGTCTTCTTTGTGTTTCGGAGGTTTAGTCACCTGAATTTAACTGTAATTTGAGAAAGAGTTCATTACTTGATTGGAGAGCTTCAGATAATCGAAGAAACTACTTTTCAACATTATCAGTAGAGGAAAAATAAGTTAATGAAGGTTCACCGACAATGACAATCTGACGACGTCCCTCCCCTGTCAGCTGGCCCGAATAGAAGAAGAGGGGCTGGAAGTATCCAAAATTTTCCCAACACAAATCTTAGATGATCAATTGATTATTTTGGGCCAGGGCTTTGGGGAAATCAAAATATTTTCCGGGGTGTAAAATTTTAAAAGGAATATGCAAAATTTTGAAAGTTTTTCTGGGGAAACAAATTTTCTAGGGGATCCTAAATTAAAGTTTTATAACAAGTCCAAATAATTTTTACCTTTTTCTGATAGGTTTTTTTTCTCTTTGGCCCTCT
>BEHA01000623.1:961955-974000 GCA_002897215.1 Eschscholzia californica subsp. californica | reverse complement strand
AGTTGAATTTCTTCTTCTTGATCCGTCTCATCGAAATTTTCTTCCTCCATTATTGAAAAACTAGGATTTATTTTATCAAGAAAATCTCCTTCAACAGTATCGACCATGGTAGTCGAAAGAATTTCGGATAGTTCACTTTGTTCTTCTTTTTCCTCAGTTATTGAGAAAATTTTGTTCTTTTTGTCAAGAACTTCTTCTTCAATACTATCGAACACGGTGACCGAAGGAACATTGGAGAACTGTCTACTTGATTCAATCTTTGTCTCCACATATGAAAAATATTCATCTAAAGGAAGAAAAACATACCTGAAGATGCTTTTCAATGTAGTCCAATCGTCTACGAATTTTTTCCCTTGATTAATGAGTCTCCATTGCATTGCATTGAATTGTTCATAGATTCTTTCGGACATATGTTGTTCGATGAGAAAAACCTTATCTTCGTCGTGGATATCTTGGTTTATGAACCAATCTTCCATATGTTGAATCCAAAAATTTATATGATATTGACCGTCGAATAGAGGAATTTTAGAAACGGTATTAATTTTTTCTGGATATTTTCGATCAACATAAAATTGTTTTGAATCTCGAAAGGGATCCCAATCTAAACGTGGAAAAATTTTCCAGCACTCAAGGAGAGATGTATCCATGAAAAAAATTTCATCTTTTGTTCCCAGATTTTTCAAGCTCTGAATACCAGCTGATGTAGATTGTTGCGGAAGCGTAAAAGTAATGGAATCCACCATTGTAATTAAACTAAACTAATGAAATAAAGCTGATGAAATAAAGACAAAAGCGATAAAACGATAAACTTGATTAATAATAAACGATATACTTGATTAACAATAAACTTGATTCATAATATTCTCTGATCTGATTAACAAAGACAGACTAGACTTCTCTTATATAGAGATTGTACTTTCCTAGATAGACTCAAATAAGGAAATAAGATAACTACTAATAATACTTTCCTTGATTGCTAAGACTCATAATTATGGAAACCCTAAATACTTAATTATAGAAACTACGCTAATGTAGCTTCTTGACCGTGAGGCCCACTATCACCATGGTTGTGAGGCCCAATAGGAAGATGGTCTCCATCACTTGAGGTACGTTATATTTGACCTTTATACCAAATGGGCAATCACATTTAGAAGAATCCGTACGCCTTCTTTTACTTGGGTCCATATTAGAAACTCAATTTTTCCCTTTGTGGCTACCAAAAATACAGCTCCGATTACTTCGAAACAAGGTATACGACCCATTTCCTTCATTATTTACTGACCTCCCCCCTTTTTTTCACAATAACAGATCAAGCTTCTCTAGTAGTTTCGGTGCACCAAACTATTGCCGCATCTCTCGAGTCAAACAACTGCGACTTATAAAATAAAATACATTATCTGTTTTACAAGAATGAATCAATTCATACATCGGGCATACATCGATAATAACGGTAACAAGATGTTCCACAAATTACATACCATGCTTTTTGGAAATAAATGTGATACATCGACAAACATTGGAATAGGTGCTCCATTCCGGACATTGAAGAAGCATTTGAATTAAGTTAAAAGACTGAAAAAGAATTAAGTACATAAAAAATCTAAAGGAAGAAAAAAGGTCACTGATGCATTTCGTGGACTAAGTAGACACGAAGTATTCCGTGTTTCCATAACAAAATATTTCGTGCTTTGCCAGTTATGAAATGCTTTGTGAGCCGTACAACCATGGAACGCCTTTTTCCTGTTTCACGAACCTCCTTCAAAGTTTTGCTCCTGCTGGGGTTTTAGGATTAAAATTTTTTGAAATAAATAAAGTAAAAAAGTCATTACCTCTTCACTGTCATCTAAATCCAACCATGATTCTTGGTCTTCTTGAGTGATGCTATCTTGAGCTATACTTCCATCAACATTATCAATTTTGTTAGGTTCTTTCTCCATATGCTAGGGTTTTAGAGAGTGTAACTAATCTGAAATTTTTGATGAAAAACAAAATTGTTTAATGGTTCAAAGATGAAGATAAAGAGTAGTTATGAACGAAAAAAGTTTTGAAAGACAAATCATGAATAAGAAGAACTTGAAGAACAATAATGGAGGTGTAATGGAGTTGGCTACAAGTTTTAAAACACAACCTTTTTGTTTGATCCCTAGGAAGATTTTATAGGGTTTGTTTGCTTATTGGAATAATTAATTAGTAAACCATCCAAAATTTGAAATGGTTTTTTAAGTCCATAAATTTATTTCCCTATAAAAACTTACAAAAGAAATTGGTCAAACCAAATTGACTAATTTTTGACCAAGTCTTCACACCTCGAAAAATATTCTAATTTCCCAAAGCGTTGACCTTATTTTGGAAGAGGCCCAAAACCAAGGCATAGGGCCTTTACAAAAGGTCTTTGGTATATGAAGGACAATATTTAGTAAAGGCAGTGCATTAGATAGGGAGAGCAAACCTTTTAGGTTAAGGAGAAACAAAAACTATTTTCCAAAATATCTCAAAATTAAACATTAGTCCCTCCTTAAAACTATGTCCGATCAAAACTCAAAAGAGAAACCTTTGAGACCTGTTCGACCAAAAAAGATAGAAACCCCTGAATCTGTTTGTTTGGATCAGAGAGAGAGAGAGAGAGAGAGAGAGAGAGAGAGAGAGAGAGAGAGAGAGAGAGAGAGAGAGAGAGAGAGAGAGAGAGAGAGAGAGAGAGAGAGAGAGAGAGAGAGAAAGAGAGAGAGAAAGAGAGAGAGATGGAAACCCCAACCCTATATGATTAACATAACACTCATCTCCATATAAGGATTCGTACCTCTTGTTATTGTTTGATTTCTCCATAGATTTTTGGGGTTTTAACATTGACACAATAACTTTAGAAAATTTCAAGTATCAATATTGCAATGAAGAATACAAATAAGGAATGGTAAGAGTTCTTCCTCATCTTCTGAACTGATTAATATGTTTTGGTATGATGAACTGATTTTGCAATGAAGAATACAAACAAGGAAAGGTAAACGACATTTACGTAAAAGAAGTTTTGCTTAGCCTAAACAAAAATTCGTGAATGAAAATTTGCATCCAGAACCATTGAAAAGTTCAACAAATTTCGTCCAGAGCGACTGAAACAACAAACAAATTTCAACCGAGCCGGACGAAATTTGTTGTCTTTTTCATTCAACTCAATCGAAAATCTTTTATTGGAACAAAAGCGACCTACCCTAAAATTGTATATTCAACCATAGAGGAAGACAAGAGAAATATTATCCTTTACCTGAGACATATTATCTTCATTATATATGTCTTCGTTTAAGTCGATATCTTCGTTTAAGTCGATGTCTTTATTTAAGTCAAAGGACTCTTCTTTCTTGATGTAGGTTGTCTCCTTCTTCATTAATGGTGGTTCCTCATGTTTGAGATCTTGAGGCAGCATTAAAAGCTTGTAAACGAAGAGAATAAACTTATGTGTTTTGTAAGCTTTTTAATAGTAGTGGTGATGTTGATAGTGGTGATGGATATTAAGGCTGAGGTGTTTATGTGAGACAAAACTTTAAGTGAATAAAATATTAGACTTATTATTAATTTTTATTCAAATCCGTATATTTTAACGTTATTTATTAAATAATCCTTATAAACGCTTTCCTTAAACTAATTTGGTAAAGGAAGAGTATATACATAAATTGACTTTTCTAACGCACTACCTATACTAGATAGGGAAATGATAGAGTGACTTAGAAATTGGTACTTAGAGGGTGACATATTTCCTCATTTAGAAATAAAAGTGGTCCCCACCGTAGTCAAACTTTGAAAAAACCTTGTCTTTTAGTGATTACACATCAGCTGGGCATTAAAATGCCCAAAAAATTTGGGCTCTCTAGCATCTCCCTACTAGATATCAGATATCGCTCTTCTTGGACGAAAGACTTTACAAAATCATCCGACCAAACGGAACGTGACGTTGTTTAACCCGTTTCCGTCATTTTGACCAGGAAGGAAGGTTTTCCCTGTACTTTGGTTTCGAAACAAAAGAGGAGAGAGAGAGAGAAAAGGGGAGCCAAGCCAGGCTAATCAAGCAAGCAATCCTTCTCCTCTCCGCCTTTTCTCTCTTCTCTCTCTCTAAACAGACGAGCAAAGAATAAAACTGAAAATCGACCAAATCTTAGAAAACTTGTTTTTCTTCTTTTCTCGCTCGAGAATGCTGGATTCATTCACCAAAGGTTTCAATTTCTATCTAAACTTCTTCATTTTCAATTCAACTAACTAACTTCTCTGGTTCATTTATCTCGTAGTTCAAATTTTTTGATTAGTCATTCTAACTGTAGTTTCCGAAATTTACTTGTTCTGTTCGAGTATTAGATCTCCATTGTGAGGTTTTATCACTTCAGTGTTGTTATAATCATTTGGGTTTTAGTAGGATTGATTATAATCATCTCTATATATTGTAGTTCTTTGAACTTGGTTGAGGAGCTTATTTTGATCAATCACTGTGTTTTCCTTTTTAAACATCTTCTCTTGTAATTTAGAAGTGGAAATGAATTATTACGTCGTTTCATCGTATTATTGAGTATTGACAATGACCTGGTTAAAATGCTTGGAACTTTGCTAAATGGAACTTTTTTGTTTATTTAAAGGGTTGAATGCTAGGGAATCATTTAGCTTCTGATATAGTAGGGTTTTTGTCTGCGCGATTCATGGTGGTGTATAGGCGAAGATAATGAGCATCCATCATTTTCATAGCCCGTTTATAGGGTTCCCTCTGGAAAGCTCAGTGAATAGTAGAATCAACAGGGGCTCGTCTTCTGTAGGTAAAACAAGAATTAGGGCTTTCCGCAAGTTTCTGTATGCAAAGCAGGACCATGTAAGGCGTCAAGTGCCTCTATGTTCACATTTTGGTGGCAGAGGTTTTGGGTTGTCTCCCGGGGATATATCAAGAAGTAGGGTGAAAATGAATTGTATTGAAGAAAGATTCTCCCGTAGCAAAGCTGTTGTTAGATCTTTAGTTCCTCTGTGGAAGGAAGGGTTGCTGTTAGTTAGATGCTCCATTTTTGTTGCAGTAATTTCTGTAATCGGAATGTTTGTATGGGTTGGCCAAACAAAAGCTAGGAGCTTGATTGAAACAAGATTATTGCCTTCTGTTTGTTTGGTGCTCTCTGAATATCTTCACCGCAAGGTCGATTTTGGTAGGGTTAGGAGGATTTCACCTTTGGGCATTACATTGGAATCCTGTTCTATTGGGCCACACCATGAAGAGTTTTCCTGTGGTGAAATCCCCACGATGAAAATTCGCATCCGTCCTTTTGCTAGTCTGAGGAAAGGGAAGATTGTCATAGACGCAGTTTTATCTCGTCCAAGCCTGTTGGTCGTACAGAAGGAAGATTTTACCTGGTTGGGGATACCTTCTTCTGGAGGTGTTTTAGAGAGACATTCTTCAGTTGAAGAAGGAATAGATCATCGAACCAAAACAAGGAGGATTGCTAGAGAAGAAGCAGCTTCTTGTTGGGCTAAAGAAAGAGAAAATTTAGCGAGGGAAGCTGCACAGATAGGTTATATTGTTCCTCAACAAGATACCGATCCATCAGCAAGTGAAGTTTCCAAGATTAGTTCTGATCATTTTGATGATCTAACAAGCTCAGGTTCATTTTTTTGCGTGGATGAAAGGGTGCATAGGAGGGATCATAGTGGCATGGATGCAGGAGTCGAGTACAGTCTGAAGCACGGAGATCTGGAGAAATCACTTGGAGTTAAACTACCTGGGTCAGGACTCAAGTTATATTCTAGAATAACAAGAGGTCCTTTTAGGTTTGGTTTCAAAAGGAAGAATCATGCGAAAGATATTTCCAAGGCTGCATTTCTGGCTAAAAAAAGAAACCTTGAGAGTAGTGCTATAGCTGCAGTCAAGTATTTTCAGGGATTAGGAGGTGGAAAATGCAGTGACTCTCCTCAATCTGGAAGTGGTGAAGTAGCAGAGCTTGAAAATCTTGTGCGTGAAGGTCTGGAGGCTAATAATATCAGTAGGAATGAAGCTAGTCTCGTTAAGGAGCTTAACTTATCTGTCAACCATGGTGAATCAATCGAAATGAAAATGGAGAAAACTAGCAAGAGTGGTACGTTTAAAACTGATGTTCAGTACTCCCGAAGGAATGGAAAGATAGGATCAGTTAACAATAAGCAGAATGCTCATGGATATGTGGGAGATACAGGAATCCAGCCAGCCGAGGATATAAAGATTGAGGATCGAGTTGGTAACTTCAGCTGTTTACCTGAACCACCTCTCACAACTACTGAGAGACACAGTACCTTAAGTGCATCTAATGTACAATTTCCACCGGGTAGCAACATTTCTGAAGCAGACAAAACAAACGGGGAGTTGAAAGGGGACATATGCAGTTCCAATAGCTCAGTAAACCAGGTAGTGGAGTCTATGGCCGAAATTTCTGGTAATGACAACAGTTATTCATCACCAGGTGCAACTTCAGTAAATCTAGGTCCGAGGTTGATGCACCATTCAATTCCAATTTGGCCCTTGAAGCTGAAATCAAGTTTTCCAGCTCTATCTAGGAGTTTCAGAGAACCATTGTCTAATTATTTGGGTGGTCAAATTGAGAAGCTGAAGTCATATATGAATCTCAGACTCGAAGATCTTGTTACCGAGCTAGCTGATGGTGTAGATGAAATCCAGCCTACTGGCATTGAGAAGATGCTTCCTGTTACACTGGATTCTGTTTACTTTTCAGGAGGAACATTATTGCTGCTAGGATATGGTGATCGAGAGCCCAGGTAAGGCAACTCGTATGATATTTACAACTGTATAATATATTCATATTATTGAGCGGTGTATTTTTTTAAATTTATTACAAATGGATTTATATTTATGTTTTTTGAAACTTACAAGTTGATTTATATATCATAATGTGTCTAGATATAGTTCGTAAACTCCATAATCACCTCTTTCTAACACAGTAGTTACACATAAAATCCTCCAAGGACCTTTACTACGTTTAGTTCAATAGCTTCATCTCCATCTGGAGTTACAAACATCTCTTTATTTTTATTTTTCCTTTTCCAAAATCCAAATAATAGAAGAAATATAACTGGTAAGATACTACAATCTTAACAGAAAAGCTTTGGTTCTCTCGGGAAGTACTAGAACCAATTTCACAATTATTGTGTTCATAAGAATCCACGATGACATCTGAAATAACTCCCCTCTTTTAAGGCCTCACAAATTTGAGATTGCACTCAATGCATGACTTTATTAAGATCACAGAGCACTGCGTGCGAGCACCAATGGAAAATCGACATTTGTCAGATTTGACATGTGCTGTGGAAAATGCAGATGCAGCTAGTATGTACCTGGTAAAACTATTGCGACATCTAAGACGTGCAAAAGTTATAACTTGTCAGGATTGGGTTTCAGTCTCGAGTTGTCATGGTCTCATGTAAAGTTCGTTTTTGGAGATAAATTTGTTATATCCTTTCTGGAGTATCCTTACTTTTTTGAGGACTTGCAGTTTGGTTATTTCAAGAACATCAGATTGTAGAGATTCTTTTTAAACCCTGATTCACCTAAAAACTTAAATAAATGTAATACTCTCAAATGTGCATTTGTCATGCTACCTAAACTTTACTGCGTCCTCTCTTGGATTCTCCTGTATATACAATGTTAATTTTGCATTCATGTATTGTTTTTGTACTAGTTATTTGTTGATTCCCGCTTGTCTTTCCACATCTTCATTGTCTTGTAACATCATTTAGCTATTGAAAGCATACTATAGTACTAAACCATGAAAGGGCATCGTGTGAAAAATATTGATAGGTTTGAGTAAGGGAGGCTTATGCTTTGGAGCTGCCTCGAGTCTAATTATGGCGTTACCAAAGCCAAATGTTTCAAGGCATAACCCATACTTTAAATTTTTTTTCTTTGAACAATACTTTAAGTTACTGCTTTAAGCAACTCGTGTTGAAAAGGTTTCTGAGATTGGAAGTTTGTTTTGATTGAAGCAATAAAGTTTAAGAATGTGATTTGCACTTTATTATTTTTTATTTATGATTATGAATATGAATATTTACTATTTATGTGTTTGGTTGATAGAGAGATGAAGAATGCCATTGGACACGTGAAATTTCAGAATCACTATGGCCGTGTTCACGTACAGCTTAGCGGGAAATGTAAGGAGTGGAGATCAGTTACATCATCTGAAGATGGTGGCTTGTTGTCCGTAAACGTGTTCGTTGACACTATTGAAGAAAAGTGGCACGTCAATCTAAAGACTGCTAACCTCTTTGCTCCGGTGAGGTATTTATTTGTGTCTTGTTTTTGGTATTAGCTTTCTAAATGATCAAATACATGAAAGATCTAAGTCTTCCTTTGTATGTGGTTCCTGTGCTGTTGTTTTAACATCCAGATAATTCTTAATATTTGCAGCTCTTTGAAAGACTTTTAGATATTCCGATCGCTTGGTCGGAGGGGAGAGCTAGTGGTGAGGTGCTTCTCCAACTTCAATCTACATTGCTTACCGTCAGTAGATCTTTTTGCGTGAATGTTCATGTGACATTTGCAGCCCCTAAGCCATAACTGTATCTGCTAGGATGTTTTGCTAGTTTGAAGATTGTAAACCTCCATTCCTGCCAATGGGTTTATGTCTCTAATTTTCAATTTTAGACCAAATATGTATGTCCTCGTCAAAACGTTTCTTTTACCTTGAAGTTAAGAAGCGTAAACTTTTCACAGGTTCACATATGCATGTCAAGAGGAGAGACTTTCCCTAATATTCATGGCCAGCTTGACGTAAAGGGATTGTCATTTCAGATTTTTGATGCTCCATCATCTTTTTCAGTGAGTTCTCCATCTCCATTTGTTTTTTTTCCTTTCTAAACCAATTTCTTTTATGTTGGATATCTCATCATAGAGCATGTAATTTGTTTTGGTTAGCGAGGTCTATTCGTTGGTAAATGTTGAACACGGTTTGCACTTAATTTTTTGTTGGGTCCTACAGAATTTGATGTCACTTAGAGATGCATCTGATCTAAGTTGCTCATAAATGATGTTAATGCAAAAAGTAGTCACTACCCAGTGTACCAGATGAGGGATTTCTTGATGTTCTATGGATGTCGTATATGCAGGGGATGCGTGAAATGACATTTACAGCTTTTGCCAGCACCATCGTTATACATCATTATACATGTATAGTAGCTAGGCCCACTTTACTCTCCATAAGCCTTGTGGTGCTCACTCGCGCTTGACCACGTTCCATCTTTTGTAATGTCACTTGTTTAATCTCGCTCCATGGTCTTTTCTATTTTTCATTAATTTATAAATGTTTCAGTTCAGTTTTGTTAGAACTGAAATTTCCCAAAATGCTTTGAATTTGTTGATGTTGTCTTCGTAGTAGTCTACTTTTTATGCTTAATTATAAAATACCAATGCAGGATATAGCGGCAAGTTTATGTTTTCGTGGTCAACGAATATTTTTGCACAACGCAAGTGGATGGTTCGGTGCTGTTCCTCTTGAAACTTCTGGGGATTTTGGAATTAACCCTGAAGATGGAGAGTTTCATCTTATGTGCCAGGTAGTATTGTTTGACCCTTTTCTGCTCTTAGTGATATATTTTCATTCTTTTCAGGCGACGAGGCGATCTCATTTCTGTGTTTTGGTTGAGAAAGGTTTTTCCTGTAATTGGTGTATAAAACAATCATCTTCCTTATTAGTTATTCTTGGACCAGAACTAAGTCAAACAGCTGTCAAGGCAAATGATAGAACTTACAAGAATGTATAGGATTAAGTTACTTTTTTTTAACACAAAACAAAAGTTCCTCATCTATCTTTAGCATTTTCGCAACATTGCCACGACCAAACTGATACTTCAGAACTGTTTTATTTTACTCGGGAACCTTGCTTTTGGTGTAGGAGCTGATTTTTGTAACGAAGATTGATGCAAGCTGCTGCTGAAAACTAAGAAATTATGTGTATAAATTTTTTCTGTTTATGGTCATCCTTTTCTTCACTAATGCATGTGGTGCTAAGCACAATTTCTTAAAGGGTTATTTCCCAAATGGCCCCCAACTTTGTGACCAGCTTCCTGCCTGGCCCCCTACTTGAGCAAATATTCCCGTATGGCCCCCTTTTTCCGTTATCTTTAACTGTCTGTTACTCTCGCTCCTCCATCTCATTTTCTCTCTCTGCCAAGTCACCAATCACGCCACATCATCATCTTCTCCGGCAGGGGTCGCCGGCCGGCGACCTTCAAATATTAAATTTTTTTTTTCATTTTTTTATTCTCTCTCTCTAGGAAAAAAAGTTTTTTTTCCTCACCCTCTTTCTCTCTCTAAAACTCCGGCGAAGGGGTTTTAGAGAGAGAGGGTGAGGAAAATTTTTTTTTCTAGAGAGAGGAGAGAGAAAATAAAAAAAGTTTTTTAAAAAAAAAAATATTAGAAGGTCGCTGGCCGAAAATTTGGCCGGCCGGCGATCCCTGCCGGAGAAGATGATGATGTGGCGTGATAGGTGACTTGGCAGAGAGAGAAAATGAGATGGAGGAGAGAGAGTATCGGACAGTTAAAGATGACGGAAAAAGGGGGCCATACAGGAATATTTGCTAAAGTAGGAGGCCAGGCAGGAAGCTGGTCATAAAGTTGGGGGCCATTTGGGAAATAACCCTTTCTTAAAATTTGGATGAAACACTTTTAGGGTGGGGGGAGTGTTCATGTTCCAGAGAGAGGTAAACCATTTCTGAAGTTGATTCCTCATATGACTATTTGGGGTTCATGGAAAACACTTTTGAAGCTATTTTTAGAGGAGTGAGTTTTGATAACATCAAATTGGCGATTACATTATTATACTTTGGACAAAGAGAAAGACTCGCAATCGGTGTTGTATAAGCATTTAACTTTTAAGTTGGAAGCGATTTTCGCAACATAGCTTACTTTTCAAATTGGTACTTCGCTTTTGTTTTTATAGTTTTAAGTTGTTACATATAAATAGGATAATCCTTTCTGTTGTTCAATAAAAAGATATTCCGGTCATCCTAAATCACTCTTATATCTCATATTAACATCAATCGTGTTTATTGTGTTAATTCTCAGGTCCCTAGTGTTGAAGTGAATGCACTTATGAAGACGTTTAAGATGAAGCCTTTGTTGTTTCCAGTATGATTTTCTTATTCTTGCGCTTGAACTCTTCATATTCATTACTATAGCTAGCTCATTTGATAATGATGTGCTAGAAAAAATCTACGCTTCTTAAATACTTTTGTGTTCACATCTTTACCATATATCTTTACCAATTCTTGTGTATATGCTGACTTTTTGTTTCTTCTGAGTTCTGACATCTACCCATTGATTTGTTATACGTAGTTACATTTAACAACGCTTTCAAAATCAATGCCAATCTAATCCACGTAGTTACTTAACCCATTTCTTTTATTATTTAAACGGTGGCTTATTTTCTTTGTTTCAAGTGGTTGGTAAGACTTGTGGCCTACCCTTCGGCTAGTTTCCTTCTTTATTTACTCAGATTTCAGTGTGCAATAATAGCTTGCAATTGTTATTGTTATTATTATTATTATTATTATTATTATTATTATTATTATTATTATTATTATTATTATTATTGTTCTCATTTTATTTTTGCTGCACTAATTGCAGTTGGCTGGCTCTATAACTTCTGTCTTCAATTGCCAAGGCCCCTTGGATGCCCCTATATTCGTGGGGAGTGCGATTGTTTCTAGGAAAACAACTTATTCCATTCCTAAATTCCCCGCATCTGTAGCATCTGATGCGGTGATGAAGGGTAAAGAAGCCGGTGCTGTGGCTGCATTTGACCGTATTCCGTTTTCATATGTTTCTGCAAATTTCACTTTCAACACGGATAACTGCGTAAGTTCCTTTAGCACTATGTACGTGTGGGTGTTAATCACAATAAATTCTCAAAAAATGTGTTTAAACCGCCTAAATCATCGTAGTAAGTGTTTCATATGCTTTTAAAATATAAGAATGAGATAGTATTATCTAAAAAAAGTATATTGAATATAGATTTAGTCAACAGGGTCATCTCTAGCTTGATGTCA
>BEHA01000623.1:948325-961832 GCA_002897215.1 Eschscholzia californica subsp. californica | reverse complement strand
TAGAGATTTAAATTTGCAGATGATCTTCTTGTTTTTCAACTAGTACCAAATAAACAATCAAAATAGGGAGGAACCTAACTAAGTATTCATGGAAAGAGAAAATACCCATAACTTTTCGAACAAAAGCAAATGTAATAAGTTTTAAAGTGACCACGATTTCATAATAAAAGCTTTTATACAGATAACTCCGTGAAAAAACTCAAAAGCATTACAATCTATGATAAATAATACCCTTGACGTTTTCTGTTCATAAGAATATAAGAATTAAGGTAACCCAAACGTGACAAGATACGGTAAAGACTCTTCTAGCTGCAACTTCAGAAATCAATTAGAAATAGAAACCAATCCTAATCTCGTCCTCAACTTTATCAACAAGTCAATCAAGTAGATAAAAACATAATTAATAAACTATAGTGACTGCTTATGTGGTAGTGCCCTATGATGAGAATGTTTCTTTACTCTAACCACGGGGACCAGTGAAGGGTAATAAGGAAAATTAATTGGATTTTGTGTTGCTGTAAGATGTTAGAAGCTCATATAGTAAAAAAAATTTAATCATGTTTTATATATTTATTGTCTATAAATGTGTATTACACAAGTCACAAGGTATTACATTTTCCGAAATTTCCCCGAAATTACCAAAATATTTCAGATTCAGACCGAACCAAAGCGAAATCTTTCAGGTTTTCCTTGCATTATTTCTACCGAAACAATCGAAATAAAAAAATTTCTTACGTATGAATGTTTTCTTACTAATTTTGTCCAAATTTTGGCTGAATCATTTTTTTAGAACATTACTTTGTTTTGGGTGGAATAATGCAAAGAAAACATGCAAGTAAGATTTCGTTTTGGTTGGCTCGGGAATTGAAATATTTCGGTGAAAATTTCGGGAAGTTTAATACCTAGCTTAAGATGATGTTGGTTCAAATAGGTTTTGAAGTGTTACAAGTATCTATTAGAAATCAAATTTCAACATAACTGATTTGATTTGGGAGAAAAAAATTCAAGATCTTAATAACAATATCATAGTTCAATATTTTTTTCTAGGAACAAACACTTTCAAAAGCAAAAGATTTTACACCTTTGAGTCTGGCGAAATCACGAAAAGACAGTTTTAGCAATTTGGTCCCTGACGTCCTCATTGATATATTTACACATTAATTTCCTTTGGTGGATTACTATGGGTTACAGGTTGCTGACTTGTATGGAATCAGAGCAACACTTTTGGATGGTGGTGAAATTAGAGGAGCTGGAAATGCATGGATCTGTCCAGAGGTAAAGTAATGCTAATTCAATACTATGTGTTTCGTATACACTTGATGTGCTCTAAATGGTTTATTTTTAATTAAAATGTGTGTAAAGATTAATACTTTCACCAAGTTCGCTATTTTCCTCGTCATTCCATTTTTTTTTTACAAGGACAGTAAAATTGATCCACCTGTCTAGTTTGGTGTCTGCAAAGAGCAAAAATAGAAGGGCCCGTCATTCAGGAAGTTTGCAAGTCTGTAGTCGGATAATGATGTAAAACATTCCCATTTTTTTCAAATAATACAAGGTTCGAAATTGAGAACTTTCTAATAAATAGGACTAGGGAGTATGAAGTTTTGGAGGTAATGGGTTGCCTGTCAGTCTGTCTATTCTGTCCTCTATTTTTTTGGCAGGTCCTGGTAACTATATCTTTCTTCTCTATGTTCAATCTTGCTTGCTTAACAGACAAAATATATTCTTCTTTTGGATTGGTACAGGGGGAAGTTGATGATACAGCGATGGATGTGAATTTCTCTGGAAACTTGTCCTTCGACAATGTTCTACACCGATATCTACCAGCTGAAATTCAATTGATGCCACTCAAGATAGGGGAACTAAAAGGAGAAACCAAGCTGTCCGGATCCCTTTTGAGACCGTAAGTGTCTAGCACTTCGGACAACTTTAATCCAGAATTGTAATCGATTAGATTCATCTTAAACATACTATTCCTCCCCACTCCCCTTTTGTGACTGGAATTCAGTGGTCTTACATTATTAGATTTGACATGCAGGAGATTTGACATTAAATGGGCTGCACCGAAGGCAGAAGGGTCATTCACTGATGCTCGTGGGGATATTATAATTTCACATGAACATATTACTGTCGTTTCCTCGTCAATTGCTTTTGACTTGTACACGAAGGTTCAAACATCTTATCCCGAAGAATATGTGCTAAGCAGTAAAAGTAACAATTTAAAGAATGGTGTGCCCTTAGTAATAGAGGGAGTTGAACTTGATTGCCGGATGCGTGGTTTTGAGTTTTTCAGCTTGATGTCTTCTTATTCTTTTGATTCACCAAGACCTATGCATTTAAAAGCAACTGGAAGGATCAAGTTTCAAGGAAAGGTTGTGCCCACTAGTATTTCTGATAAAAATGTGCTTGACTGTGAGAAGGACAAATTGGGCACTAAAATGATTGACGATGACAAGAGAACTGGTCTTGTTGGGGATGTTTCTATCTCAGGCATCAAACTAAATCAGCTGATGGTAGCACCTCAGTTGGTCGGATCACTGAGCATTTCACATGAAAATATTAAGGTAGGACTGTGAAACTTGTACTTCTAGTTTGTGTTTAGAAATATTACATATAACTATATAAGTAAACTACTTGTACCAGAAATGTCTTCCATCAAATTAGCTAACAGAAACAAGTTATGCGGGAAGGTGAAGTTTCAAGGTTAGATTTAAATAACTTCAAAACCTCCGGTTTGTGTGGGAAGCATTTGAATGATCTTGATAACATTAAGATAACATGTTTTACTTTCAACAAAAAAAAAAGTTCCATGTTTTACATCCTTGTGTGTATACTTGTGCATCAACGGTGATAACTGAACTGTAAAACCTTTATTTTGTACCTGTCTCCTCAATCCTCACCATAAGAATGATAATTACTCAACACTCTAAACTTTGCTCTTTGTACGAGATCAAAAATGATGGAAGTGTCTTTTTATCCAGACTGTAAGCTAACTTGGTAGATTTTGTTAGTTCTTAAAAGGCGCACATTCAGGATAAGAATTAGAGAATGCTATAAAACAAAAAAAATAAACTAATATGTTGCTAAGGATCTTTTAGAAGTTTGTAGAATTAGTTATTCGTTTTTTGTGAAGTTTATAATTATTAAAAATCTTGTATTCAAGACTTTTTATTTAAGAAACGACCTGCTTTAGAGTTTGGTAAGTATCCAATTACGAGTCTATAGAGTTACATAATAGAGTTAGGACTTGGGTAGTTCTTATTCCTAATCACAGCAACTATTTATGTTGGGAAATTTTAAATGCACTCACCATTTTTGTTATATATACTCACATCTAAGGTTATTTTTGTTGGAAGTCAAAGGAGATGTGAGTGTGCTGGGTAGAAATTGTAAGTGTATATAACATTTCTCTTATCAAATTAAGAGAACTAGTAAAATCTGTAGTTGCTTGTCTTTGCAGCCTTTACTTGATTTATTCTTTTAATTCAGGTTTATTACTGCTTTCTGGTTCTTAAATTCAGTTAATTTTCTTCCATTTTACATTCAAGTTATAATCCTGAATTTTAAAGTGATCCACCATCCCTTTATTTACGCACTACGTCAATGTCCATCATTTTCTGGCCTACTTTGGCATTTTTAGAGGGTTCAACTTGCACCTCTTCATGATATAATGGTGTCATTTTTAGTATTCCTTGTTCATTAACACTCTGATTTGGATTTCCATCGATCGTTGTCTGATATCCAGCTTTAAGAAACATAATCTCTGATATGTTCTTGTTTTGCAGCTGGATGCCACAGGCCGCCCCGATGAGAGCTTGTCAGTGGAGATTGTTGGACCTTTACTTGCTGCTAGTATGGAAGAGAACTTGCAAAAAGGAACAATGTTGTCTCTTTCACTTCAAAGAGGACAACTAAGGGCCAATATATGCTATCAACCTAAGGTTTTAGCTAACATGGAGGTAGTCGTTCAATCGTCTATTAATCGCTATAACTTAGTGGCTGCATTTTTTAGTAATTTGGATTGGATGACCAAATTTGTTTGTTTGCAGTTGGAATTGTGAATGTTATAAACCCTTTGATCATTCTGTATGCAAATAGGTGCGAAATTTACCACTGGACGAGCTGGAGCTGGCTTCACTTCGAGGAACAATACAAAGGGTAAGACACATGTCCAGGAAATAGTTGTCTCTTATAATTCAGTGTTAATTTTTTTATTATTTCTCTAAATGTTGGTATGTACAAGTTGAAGTGGACGGCCTTATCTCGGTCAGGATTCTGTGTTTATAAAGAATTATTTTGACGTGGTCAAACGCACAACTGATGAGTTAACTTAATTACTGTATCTTTACATGATGTCTAGGTCATCCAATCCAACCGAGTCATGTGTCACGATAGAACCTCAATAATCCAACTTCAAATTACAATTTCATCAATGAGAGAAGTTAAATTATCTTGCGGTTGAGATGATTTGAACGGTCAACTGATTGAAGGCTAATAATTTATCAGGAAAATTTATTTCACTCCTGAGCGTGGTTGATATCGGGCAGCCTCTTAGAAGAACTGACACAGTGGGATGTGCCAGAACATCAACTAGGCTTGTAGTTTACAATTTCTGATGTAGTAAGAAACTTGATTGAAAAGCACAATATAAGCGTGAAGGCAGAGATCTCAACTACGGTAATATTATACTGGACGAGGGGTCATAAACACTTCAGAAGTGACAATAGAAACCAAACCATTTTTCAAACATGAGAATTGTTATCCGTAATTATGAAGTTTTGTATAATAATCGACTACTGAGTAGGAAAAAATCTCAACATAATAAGTGTAGTCGATTAGCTTTATGTGTACGCTGAAAGAATGAACTTGTATTTGTTTCTGCATTAATTTGGAGCGTACGGAGCAGTAAACTAGATTATGGCCTACAAGTAGTTTGTTGCATAAAATTGCCGTTCCAGTGCTTTGCTATGGTTACATTTGAGCAGTGGACAAACTCTTTCGGCAAGTTTATCAAGGCGTTAAATTTTCCACGAAGAAGTAAACGTTAATTCAGTTTCAAAGACCTGCTTTGTCTTAGCCAGGTTTCTTGATGACTGTCATTTGTGTTGGTTTATTCCCTTTATTGGTTTCATTGTTAGAGATTGTGAAAATATTGAAACAAGAGTCTACTTTTGATTCCCAAGCTTCAAGCAAGATACAGCTCGCCCCCTTTTATTCGTTTGTCAGAAAATGACGATGTGAAGTTTTACAAGTAAATCTATTTATCAATAACTTGCTCTTGCTAACATTTCAGCATCATCACTTACGGATAGTGCTGCTTACTTTCAGGCAGAAGTCCAGCTTAATTTTCAGAAAAGGAGAGGACATGGAATGTTGTCTGTACTTCGTCCAAAATTTAGTGGCTTGCTTGGTGAAGCGCTTGATGTTGCCGCTAGATGGAGTGGGGATGTCGTGAGTATATATACCCATTAATGATGTTATATGTCTCATATCCTGTTTGTAGCTCCAAACTGTTCTCATCACTTCGGTCTTGCAATTTTAATTTTCTTCTGGCCAGATCACGATTGAAAAAACTGTTCTAGAACAAGCGAATAGTCGATATGAGCTTCAAGGTGAATATGTGATGCCTGGGACACGGGATCGTCACCCTACCGGTCTAGAGAAAAGTGGCTTGTTGAAAAGGGCAATGGCAGGGCATCTGGGTAGTGTAATATCTTCCATGGGGAGGTGGCGATTGAGACTAGAGGTTCCTGGAGCTGAAGCTTCTGAGATGCTTCCACTTGCTCGACTCCTTTCTCGGAGTACTGATCCTGCTGTTCTCACTAGATCAAAGGTAGTATTTTACTAAAAAATTGTCAATATTTCATTTTGATACTGTCTCTTATTCTGATTAGTTGCTCTGTCAACTGTAGAACCTTTTTATACGGAGTTTGCAGTCTGTGGGATTAAATACGGAAAGTCTACATGACTTGCTTGAGGTATATTTTCATTTAAATTCTTACAAAAAAATATTCTAGATCTAAATGATGCAGGTGCAGTTTTTCACTCGAGAGTTAGTACTCCTAGAATCCCTGTTTTTATCTTGCTTTCAATATATTAGCATACAAAACTTTTTTGAGCTATCAACATTTTCTTTCCTAATCTTATATACAAGACAGATCGTCGTGGAGAAATCTCTGTGACTAGATTTCTCTTACCTTTTGTGCTTTAAAGATGGTATATGAATTTTCAGGTCATACGCAGGGATCATACTCCATTAGATGAGGTTATTCCCGAAGATATAAGTCTTCCTGGTTTGGCTGAACTAAAAGGTAGCTGGCGTGGCTCTCTTGATGCTAGTGGCGGAGGCAATGGGGATACAATGGTAAAGCGTTGTAAAACCCATATGCTAAAAGATATGGTTTTGTCCTTATATGTTCATTTTGCTTCAACGGCATGCACTATTTGAGAATTTTTTATCGAAATTTTTATGAAAATGTCGTACAAGCTACAATTCTTTATAGTAGAGGGTGAGGCATTAAAGATTTCAGCATATAATTTTAAGGTAGGAAATGGAGATTGAAGTAATGGTCTCTAGAAAAGACCGTAATGTGAATTAAAAGAAAGGTTGACCTGCTGACAAGAGATATAATTAGTTTGATATTGATCTTCTTCCTTCTACTGTTGAATTTCTTGTTGTGCATCGTTTGGTTCTCAGGCAGATTTTGACTTTAATGGGGAGGATTGGGAATGGGGAACTTATAAAACCCAGCGAGTTTTAGCAGCTGGTGCATACAGCAACAACGATGGCTTGCGACTAGAGAAAATGTTCATCCAAAGAGATAATGCCACCATTCACGCGGATGGGACATTGTTGGGACCGAAATCTAACCTTCATTTTGCTGTTTTAAATTTCCCTGTTGGTTTGGTCCCTACACTTGTGCAGGTTTTCGAAACCTCTGCCTCAGATGCCTTACATTCATTGCGGCAATTAATAACACCTATAAAGGGAATTTTGCACATGGAAGGGGATCTCAGAGGAAGTCTTGTGAAGCCAGAATGTGATGTGCAAGTGAGACTACTTGATGGTGCTATTGGGGGCATTGATCTTGGAAGAGCTGAAATCGTTGCTTCCCTAACCTCAACAAGTCGTTTCCTCTTTAAAGCCAATTTTGAACCCGTTATCCAAAGTGGTCATGTTCACGTCCAAGGAAGTGTTCCTGTAACTTCCATCCAAAATGGCTTGTTAGAGGAAGAAGATAAGGAGATCGGTAAAGGAGCTATACTGACTCCCGGGTGGGCAAAGGTGAGAGAACCAGTAGACGAAATTAGTGAAAAGAAGACGTCAGAAGGTTGGGATATTCAATTAGCAGAAAGTCTTAAAGGTTTAAACTGGAATATACTAGATGTTGGAGAAGTTAGGGTTGATGCAGACATCAAGGATGGGGGTATGATGTTGTTAACAGCTTTATGTCCTCATGCCAAGTGGCTTCATGGCAATGCTGACATTATGCTCCAGGTAATTTGTTTCAAGATAGGTTCTCTTTGTGCCTGACTAAGAATTTCTGTAAATCATAAAAATCGATCTCTTTTAGCAAAAAAGCAAGTGGAAAAATCCATATTTAAAAGATATGATGTTTTTTGAATGACATAGGTCAGAGGTACAGTTGAACAGCCAGTTGTAGACGGATCAGCATCATTCCACAGGGCATCTGTATCTTCTCCAGTGATCCGCAAGCCATTAACGAATCTTGGGGGTACAGTACATGTCAAATCAAACAGGTTGTGCATCACTTCTCTGGAAGGAAGAGTTAGTCGAAGGGGTAAATTACTTGTTAAAGGGAACCTTCCCCTTAGAACAAGTGAAGCATTACCGGATGACAAAATTGATTTGAAATGTGAGGTTCTCGATGTATTGGCGAAAAATATCTTAAGGTATGATATCTTTTCGTTATCTTGCATATGTATCTAGACGGAAAGTAAATATCTTTAGGTATGATCTCTTTCTGTTATCTTGCATATGTATCTAGATGTAAAGTATTTTCCTTTTCTCAAGGGAAAATAACTGATAGTGTTCAAATTACAGCTGTCAGGTTGACAGTCAGATGCAAGTAAGTGGTTCGATACTACAACCAAATATTTGTGGAATGGTGAAATTGAGCCATGGAGAAGCATATCTGCCCCATGATAAGGGTAGTGGAGCTGCTGCAATTAATAGATTGAGCTCAAATCGATCTACCCTTCCGACGGGTAGCTACAGCCGAATGGCTGCTTCTGGATATGTCTCACGATTCCTTAGTTCAGAACCCGCTGCTTCACATGCTAAATTTCCTCAGCCATCAGGTACCGTGTAAAGTAATTTCTCAATCTGTAGTTGTTTATACATAGAGCACTTGTGAATCAGTGGTAGTACTATAGTGGAGAGGATAGCTTATTTGGTTTCCTAGAAAAGATCCAAGAAAGCTTTGGCACAAAATGCATATAATACCCTGCTAATGATTCATTAATTATCGCTAAGCTACTTTTGAGATGTCTCTACAAATTTGATGGGCAGCTCACTTTAGGTATTTTCAGGTGAACATTCTGAAGTCGAAGAGAAAATGGAGCAAGCAAATCGTAACCCAAGAATTGATATACGTCTCACTGACCTAAAGCTGCTTCTTGGACCAGAACTGAGGATAGTATATCCTTTGATTCTCAACTTTGCTACTGTTGGGGAACTTGAGCTAAATGGTATTGCTCATCCCAAGGGTATAAAACCGAAGGGATTTTTAACATTCGATAATGGTGACGTGAATCTTGTTGCTACTCAGGTGAACTTGGTTATTTTATTTTTCTTGCAATTTATATTTTGATTGTTCTCCAGATGTAGTTTTTGTTGATTCCCACTCATGCTTATTTGTTTAAATTCAGATGAGACTTAAAAGAGAGCATTTAAATATAGCAAAATTTGAGCCTGATCTAGGGCTAGATCCCATACTAGATTTAGCTTTGGTTGGGTCTGAATGGCAATTGCGGGTCCAAGGTCGGGCTAGTACTTGGCAGGACAATTTGGTGGTGACCTCAACACGCTCTGTGGAACAGGATGCTCTCTCGCCTACTGAGGTACCACTCTACCAATACCTTGTGTGGTCAAAGGTCAACTGTCGTATTCTGACATTTTTCACAATTTGTAGCAGTCTTTTATCGTTAAATCCTTCATAAAAAAAAGTTATGATCGTTTTATACTACTCAGATAGGGTAAAAAAAAAGTACTTCCGATGCATCGTACTAGACTACATGGTAATAATGGGTTAACTGTTCAAAGGACCCACCTGAAACTTCAGGTTTATAAAAACGCCTAGTACGATCTTATGAATAGTTGCAGAGCTCCCTAAGGACCCTAACTATCTTTTGAATAATTGCAGAGCTATAACATGGGATTATGAACACTGGTCTGGGTATTATATTCGGCACTAATACGAGATTTTGGCACAAATAAAAATCTTTAATTTCTAGTTATTTTGTTCAGGCAGCTAGAGTTTTTGAGAGCCAATTGGCTGAATCTATCTTGGAACGTGATGGGAAGCTTGCATTTAAGAAACTTGCGACAGCAACACTGGAGACCTTGATGCCAAGAATAGAAGGCAAGGGAGAGTTTGGACAAGCGCGATGGAGGCTAGCATACGCCCCTCAGATCCCTAGTTTGCTCTCTCTTAATCCAACTGGGGATCCTCTCAAATCACTTGCAAATAATATGTTTTCTGGTACTGAAGTTGAGGTCCAGCTAGGAAAACGTCTTCAGGTTGGCTTTCATGTCTTTTTAGGTTCTAAATATCTTCCAGAGAATCTTTGTTGAGAAGGTACCTGATTAGGCAAAAACTCTCGACCAGGGTGTCACCTATGATCTCCGAGAAACTGAGGCTGAAATAACCTAATCGGTTTAGAGAGATCCTAAATTCACCGATCTATCACATATTAGAGAATAATTAAGAAAATAGTTAGGTAGAGAATTTACAACTTCATGGTCGACAGGTTCAATAGTTAGGTAGAGAGATCCTAAATGTCCAATTTCCTTGAGCAGTTTCTCACTCTTCCCTAGGGCATGTCACTTGAAAAAAAAAAAATGTTCCATGCTCTCATGGAGGCCAGTGCCACCACCAATGGTTGTTGCAGAAAATGTACTTCTAAGTAACAACACATCCGTCTTGATTATCCATTCTTCAGTTTCTCTATGGAACCTCTTCACGTATAACCGTCTATTTTTCCAAATTTCAGGCATCAATGGTTAGACAAATCAAGGACTCGGAAATGGCAACTCAGTGGACCTTAATCTACAAGCTTACAAGCCGCCTGAGGATACTGCTCCAGTCTGCTCCTTCAAAACGCCTCTTATTCGAGTACTCTGCTACATCGCAAGACTGATTCAAATCTAAAACACAACTCTTCTCTAAAGGGAAATCATCTTTACTTAGGGAGCCCAAAAGCCCTAAAAGATGGGAGATTTGGGGGGTAATTAATACTACTGCATAACCTTGTGTATCATATGAACATGATATTTTCTCTGACGTTTTTTTTTTTTTTGAATTGACATGGAAAATGTAATTAGATATTGTAAATATAAGATGTCTTATTATTTTTAGTAATGGTTCTTCTGCTATCACAAAACAAAAGGAGCTTTGTTTATATCGTTTTAGTAATTTTTAATTCAAGGACATCTAGAATTAAAATACTTTATTATATTTTAAGGCGGCGACTTTGGGGAATAAAAGAAAATTCTCCGGGGAATAAATTCTTGAGGGAATCCAGATTTTTTTCAAAATTCTCCGGGGAATAAATTTTTATGGGGAATACAGAATACATGTTTTTGAAAGTTCTCCTCTATCTCATCTGTTCTCTCTGCCACTTCATCTTCTCTGACACCTCATCATCTTCTCCGGCGAAAGTCGCCGGCCGGCCAATTTTCTGGCCGGCGACCTTCAAACATAATATTTATTTTTTTTTTAAATTTTCTCTCTCCTCTCCCTCTCTCTCTAATTTTTTTTTTTTTTCTTAACTCTCTCTCTCTAGAACTGTTCTAGAGAGAGAGAGGTAAAAAAAAAAAAAAGGGAGAGGAGAGAGAAAAAAAAAATTATGTTTGAAGGCCGCCGGCCGGAAAATTGGCCGGCCGGCGACTTTCGCCGGAGAAGATGATGAGGTGTCGATGAAGTGGCAGAGAGAGGTGATGAGATGGAGGAGCCTTTTTTTATAGCATCTTTTAAAATTAGAAGCCCCTTAACAGTAAAAAGAAACATAAAAAGTCAATCTTATTTGACTAGTTTTAAGAAAAGTCTTTATTCCCCGGAGAATTTTCTTTATTCCCCAAAGCCGCGGCCTATTTTAAACAGATAACTTATTGGGATCAACAGTTTAATGGATGACCCATTTAATTTGTTACGCCGGTAGTTCACACTAAAGATTGAAAAAGCAAAATTTTAATTTTACGGAGCAATATCACATGATTTAGTATGAATTACACAGATTGTCTTTTTTTCCCCAATGGATAATTAGAAGGAGGTGGAATATAATTATCAGAAGGAGGTAGAGACCGGTGTATGGAAGGCGGTGGAGACCGGTCGGTGGGCTCCCTCATGGTCGGTGCATGTCATTGGACGCATGCATGGCCGGACCGTAACGGGTCCAATGCCTCTAATACTCCCCCTCAAGTTGGAGAGGGAAGGGGAACGACACCCAACTTGCAAGTAATCTTCTTAAAAACATTTGTGCCAAGCGGTTTGGTGAATATGTCAGAAAATTGTTCGTGGGATGGCATGAAACGAGGCGCAATTAACTTGGTCCTAATCTTCTCGCGAACCAAGTGACAGTCGATCTCAATATGTTTGGTACGTTCATGAAACACAGGATTGTCAGCAATATGAAGGGCAACACAATTATTGCAATGAACTGCCATAGGAGTAGGGTGAAGGACACCAAAATCTTTAAGGAGATATTGAAGCCGTTGGAGTTCACAAGTCAATGAAGCCAATACTCTATATTCAGCTTTAGCGGAAGAACGAGCGACGGTAGTTTGTTTTTTGGATTTCCAAGAGGGATAATGGGCCCTAGAAAAGTAATATAGCTCATAGTGGAGCGACGGTAAGACGAGTAACCGACCCAATTAGAATCGCAGAACCTAGAAACTACTGTGGGACTGTTGGCAAAGAGGAAAAGACCATTGTTAAGGGAACCTTTGAGATAGCGAAGGACCCTATGAGCAGCATCCAGATGCGAGGAAGTTGGTGACTGTAAAAACTGGCTCAAATATCTTACCGAAAAAGTAATATCCGGTCGAGTCATCGTGAGATAGAGCAGACGACCGATAAGACATCGATAAATAGATGGATCAGGAATGGGGTCCCCAGTGGAATTGTGAAGGTTCAGCTTCTGTTCCATGGGGACGGGCGAAGGTTTAGAACCAATGAGGCCAGAATCGACGATGATGTCAAGGGTATATTTTCGTTGACTTAGAAAAATTTCTTGAGAGGAACGTGAAACTTCAATACCTACAAAATATTGTAGGCAACCTAGATCTTTAAGGGAGAATGTCTTATGAAGAAGAGAGTTTAATCTGGAAATAGCTAAATCATCAGTACATGTGATGATTATTCATCAACATACACAAGAACATAAAAAGACACATTCTTAGATGTATAGGTGAATAAAGAATAATCTGCAAGGGATTGGATGAATCCATGTTGTATAAGTGTGGAAGAAAATTTCGCGAACCACTAACGGGAGGCTTGCTTTAGACCATAAAGGGATTTGTTTAACCGACAAACAAGTTGTTCCCCCTTTTCGCGAAAATTTCGGAGGTTTCATACGAACTTCTTCACCGAGATCGCCTTGGAGAAAGGCGTTGTTAACATCTAATTGATGAAGAGACCATCCCTTAATGGAGGCAACAGAGAGAAGAACACGGACAATGACCTATTTAGCGACCGGAGTAAAAGTGTCATGATAATCAAGCCCCTCGATCTGAGTGTACCCTTTGGCGATGAGGCGGGCTTTATAACATTCGACAGATCCGTCGGAACAATACTTAATCTTATACACTCATTTGGAGCCAATGAGGCGTTTGCCTGGTGGTAAGGGAACGAGAGACTAGGTATTATTTGACTCCAAAGCCTAGATTTCGGCTGCCTTGGCGTCACACAAATGGGAGATTCTATAGCCTCGGCGAAGGAGGAGGGTTCAGTATGAAAAATAACTGAACCAATGAAAGACCTATGAGTCGTAGAGAAACGATCCAGAGAAATGTAATCACAGAGAAGGAACCGGACTGTGGAGTCAGTCGAAGAGGTGCAAATATAGTCTGAAAGGTGTTTCAGAGGAAGGCGATTTTTGGTCGGATGACTTTGATGGTTCGCGGGTATGGTGACCGGCATAGAAGAAGTGGGGTTGCCCGCAGAAGAATCCGAACAACTAGTGCTGTTGGTCTTGTTAGGGGTGAAGGAGTTGAAGGAGATGTCCTTCGACCAAGGTGACAATGCGAACAATTTGTCGGATAGGA